>WOXC01000343.1:0-66419 GCA_011680675.1 Gymnobelideus leadbeateri
GTTCAGATCCGCCTCAGACACTTAACCCACACAAACAAAAACCTAGCTGTGTGACCTTGGGCAAGTTACTTAACCCCAATTGCCCTAAAGGGGCGGCTAGGTGGCGCAGTGAGTAAGAGCACCGGCCTCGGAGTTGGGATGACCCGAGATCAAATCCGGCCTCAGAAAATGAGCACCCACACATAAATAATGACTAGCCGTGTAACCTTGAGCAAGTTACTTAACCCCAATTGCTTTAAAAAAAAAAAAAGACATTCAAAAGGTAATAGTAACAAGGCAAAATTTATACTAATTTGAGGCAAATAATTCATGTTGAAGCAGAGAAGACTGTGTATCAAATAATAACATAATATCCTCTATCAAATACACAGAGTAAGTGAAATAACTGACATTTAAGGTCCTTTCCAGATTTGATATTCTATGATCTACAAAGTGCTATAAATATTAAAGTAATAGGTTTGGGGATGAAAGAATAGGTATAGTAAATTCCTCTTGTTCCTACTTTATTGTTCATCATCCAGGTAAAACAAAGACTATTTATTTCCTGCACATTAAGTTAATACAATTTTATTTCTTGCATGGTTCAGGATCTCACTCAAGACAGGATGAGAGTGCTCCTGAAAGGCAGAAGAGTAAGAAATTTCACTCTTAACTCATCGAGAAGCACGGATTTAGAGCTGAGAGGATTCCAACCTGCATTCATATGACAGATTATGGAACCTGAGGACCAAAGGGTTTGCCCAGGGTCCCACACAGGTAGTAAAAAAACAAACAAAGAAGCAGAACTGATTCAAACCCCCTTGTTTATAAGCATTCTTTCTGTCAAATAACATCTCCACGTGAATTCAGCATGCCAAAAACCTTAGAATTTTTAAAAACACCAAAACCTAACAGTTATAAAATGCCCATGAAACTTTCCTATCACTTCACAGAAGACACATGCAAAAGACTCTGCTCTAACCTATCATGTGCTAGTCTGAGTTTGTATGGGCTCCATGACAGAGTAGCAGAGCACAGGTAATTAAACAATTATCCTCTGTGAATTTGCACTGTTTTTGAGATAACTGATTTTTTCTCCATCTTCATCCCATTGATGAATACTCCAACATTTAAAGGGGCCTGTGATCTTACTGATGAGCATGTTCTCTCCAATAATGCAGATCACATCCCATCCATGCCTGACTAATCTACAAAACTCTTGTTCCTGTCCTCCCATATGTTTGCAACAGTGCTGGCAACTTGCTGAAAGCTTTGCTCATATTCTTTTGACATCTAAGGACATCAGTGGTATCAATGGAGCACAATGGGCTGTCCATTAGCTTTCCCAGCTTCTTTCTCAATCATTCCATATTTGTCTAAACTGAATTCTCCCCTGACCACAAAGTTGTTGCCATGGAAAAGTGATGATGGTGGCATTGGCTTATAGTTGTTGTCTTCTTCCTAGAAGCCTGTTCAAAGATAAGCACAAGACAACAGGGAGCTCAGGAACCCTGGGGAGTGCACCCTGATATAAGGCAAACACCCCAGCCACTACATTCTCATGGCCACTACTCTGCAGATGATCTCAGCTACCTTTGTAATGAGTTAAGCCAGCTTATGCTCCCATTGTCCTTTGGGTGCTCCTCAATTTCAATTCTTCAGAGACCATCTTACTCCATGACTTACAGGTGTACATTAATGAAAAAGTGTTGATGTTAAGATGGACTCGTTTTTGTTGATCATAAGAAAAAAAGCCAATATTAAATTAATACCAGAAATCAACATCAATAATAATAAAGAATTAAATAACACTAGAACGGCTACAATGCACTGGGTGGGTCTTCTACGTGGATTTATTGGAAGATATGAACAAGAATTTCACAGGATGAAGAGCAGAGGGAGTACCCACATCAATTAGATCCTCTATCAAAGAATAAAGTGAAACTGACATAGGAAACACAGCTTCTACCAGAAAGAAGTATAAACAGAACAGCTTTGAAAGCTACAGGGAGAACTTATGTACTTAAAAAGAAAAGCAAGATGTAAATAATAGAGAATTCTCCTTTTCTATACTGTTTATGAAAATGTCAGGAAGGGGGGAAGGAAGTTAACTTTAACTTCACCTAAAACAAGTAAGATTTTCTCAGAGGAAAAATTATTTTAAGATTTCAGAGGTAAGGGCAGCTAGAAGGCACAATGAATAGAGCACCAGCCCTGGAGTCAGGAGGACCTGAGTTCAAATTGGGCTTCAGACACTTGACAAACTTACTAGCTGTGTGACCTTGGGCAAGTCATTCAATCCCAATTGTCCTGCCTTCCCCCTTCCAAAAAAAAAAAAAAAAGATTTCAGAGGTAAGTCCCAAAGAAGGAAAAATTTAGGTTCTCTTCATTTGGGATATAATTATAATGCTAATAACAACAATAGCTCACATTTCCTTAGTTCTCTATTTTTAATAGTGCTTTCCTCCATACCTCAGAGAAGGCAGGGCAGTAACTACTCCCATTTTATAAAGAAGAAACTAAAACTTAGAGAAATGAAGTGATTTTATAAACCAAAGGATTATAAAGTGTCAGGACTAGAACTTCAACCCATGTATTTTAAACTCTAGTTCTTTTAAATTCAAATGTAACAGGAAAAATTATTTTTTCATGTAAGATACTGAGAATAAGATACTCATCTTGCAGCAAGGTTGTCTCCTTACCTCATTAAAAAGCAGTTTGAAATTTTAAGGGAATTTTGTTTTATTAGTAATATAGCTGTGAAATAGAAAAACATACACACATCACAAAGAAAATATAACCCACTGGTTTTGAGCCCTAGCTCTGCCACTAATTAACCACAGCCAAGTCACTTAGCCTTTATTAACTACTATTTCTTCATCTATAAAAGGAGAAAGCACCACCTGCCCTACAGGCTTCATGTGGCTATTGTATGGATCAAATGTTCAAAGTAATGTACACAAAAATACTTTGTAACCTCTAAAGTGCTCAAGAGAGGCAAACATACAGTGAGCGATACAGGGCCACCTGGAGGAGTCAGGAAAATATAAGTTCAAGCGCTGCTTCTAATATATACTGTATGACCCTAGGGGTAAATCCATTAATCTCTGTGTCCCAGTGAATAGCCTTCAGAATAAGTTAGAGATGAGCTGGCAACTTCTATCAGTGAAGGGAGAGGGAGAAAGAGAGAGAGAGGAGAGGAAGAGAGAGAGAAAGAGAATATGTGTGGGGGTATATGTGTGTGTGTGTGCCCTACAATCTACAGACCAACAAGCATTACTTACTGTGTGCCAGTCACTGTGATAAGCACAAAGAAAAAGCCTCCAGGCAACACATGTAAATCAGAATATTCAAATTAAATACAGAAGAGATGGAAAGTAACCTCATAGGGGATGATGGCACCATGGCTAGGGGAACCAGGAAAGGACTTCTGGAAGAGGTGGTACTTGAGTCGAGTCTTAAGGAACCCAGGGATTCTAAGGGTCAAAGTGTTATAAAAGATATTACATTTACTTGGGTAATTTTAATTATTTCATTTAATTTTTTGAGAAGAGGTCTCCCTATTTCACCCAGGCTGAGAGTGCAGTAGCTACTCACTGTCTAATCCTACTGATGATCAGTTTGGGAGCTCTGACCAGTCCCTTATCTTCAGACCTGGGCTAGTTCCCCTCTCCTTAGGCAAGTTGGTAGCTTCCTCACCCCCAGCCTCTACCCTGGTTCTTAGTGTCTCATCATATTTGTGCCGGACTTAGTGAAGAAACCTGACTGCCCTTTTACCCTAATGCACCTCAGCACTCCTAAATTTAGCCTCGGCCTCCTCAGTAGAAAGGACAATAGACATGCACCACTACATAGTTCTATTCAGGAGATTATTTTATATCTGATTCAATTTTCCAGATAATAATCAAATTGTATGTATTAGTGAATTTCCGGCTGATATTCTGATATGCCACAAACCCTAGGCAACAAGTTCACAAATAAATTCATGTTGGGAAATGGAGATGGTTATGCAAACCAATCAGTACCTTAAAAGTATGCCCGACTGAGTCAGTAACAATATCTCAGTACTATCTACAAAGGACAGTACCCAACCCAAAGCTTAAGCATATTTTAGAAGAGAAAGCCTTGATGATAAGTAGATGGGCAAGTCTGGTTACTAAATGACTTCTCAGAAATTCATCTCTCTGAAGACTTTCTGATCATTCCATGGCTTTCAAATTCCTATCATGGTACCACATTCTTTTCTTTTCTTTTCTTTTTCTTGGAGGGAAATTGGGCTTAAGTGACTTGCCCAAGGTCACACAGCTACTTTGTGTTAAGAGTCTGGGGCCAAATTTGAACTCAGGTCCTCCCGACTCCAGGGCTGTTGTTCTATTCACTGTGCCACCTAGCCACCCCTTAGGACCACATTCTTTAAGAATAATTCAGTTTTGCAGGTTGGCATAACCCCTTCCTCTTAATAACTCTGTGAAGTAGGGAGTGCAAGCACACCATTCCCATCTGACATATGAAGAATCACAGACTGAAAGAAAAATCAATGGGCCAATGCTGGTGAGCAACTGGGCTAGACTGAAACGTAGCCTGACTCCAGATCCAGTACTTCTACTACCCTGGGCTACATTATTCCAAACAACATCCCCTAACTTCTAATTTCCACAGGATAGAATCAGAAGCATTCTATGTTCCTCTCTCTCACAGTTATACAGTGAGAACATTAGAACTGGAAAGTCCCCTGGCACACAGCCCATTGGAGTTGAAAGAGACCCGAGAGAAAAGGCCTTTACAGCAACTCCCTCAGCTGGACAGAGGAGCTGACATGGTGGCCCAATCTATCAAAGCTCATAAAGCCAGGCCTCAGGATTTCTGACTGCCAGTCTTGTGTTTTTCCTCTATGCCATGGCTACTTCTGCCAGGCTTCTTAGGCACGGGGGTCTTTAGAAAAATAAGTATTACAGTTCCCAGCACCTAGAAGGCAGAACAAAGAAACAGAAATGCCCAGTCAGCACTGAACTCAGATGAGTAGCAAAACCATCTCACTTTTTTTTTTTTTAGAGGGCAATTGGGGTTAAGTAACTTGCCCAAGGTCACACGGCTAGGTTTTTATTTGTGTGTGCATTAAGTGTCTGAGGCCGGATCGGGAACTCAGGTCCTTCTGACTCCAGGGCTGACGCTCTACTCACTGCGCCACCTAGCCGCGCCCCCATCTCACTTTCTTAAGAAACTACACGTGTATCTCATTTTACTGTGCTTCAGAGATACTGAGGTTTTTTGGTGTTTTCCCTTTTTACAAATTTAATGTTTGCAGCAACTCTGCATTGAACAAAGTATCAGCATCATTGTTCTAAAAGCATGTGCTCACATCATGTCTCTGTGTCACAGTCTGTTAATTCTTGCAATATTTCAAACTTTTTCATTATTATTATATTTGTCACAGGGATGTGTGATATTACTATTATAACTGTTTGGGATGCCATGAACCACATTCATATGACAGCAAACTTAACTGATGTTGTCTGTATTCTGACTGTTCAACTGCCCCTTAGGTCTCCCTATTCCTGGAAACAGCAATATTGAAATTAGGCCAATGAATCACTCTACAATGGCCTCTAAGTGTTTAAGTGAAAGGAAGAGTAAATCTATGTAGCAAACTATATTATGGTCTCATTTTAAAAAACTGCCACAGATACCCCCAACCTTCAGCAATTACCACCTTGAACAGCCAGCCAACAAAATCAAGGCAGGACCCTCCACCAGCAAAAAAGATTACAGCTTGCTGAAAGCTTAGATTATGGTTGGCATTTTTTTAGCAACGAAATATTTTTTAATTAAGGTATGCATTTTTTAGACATAATACTATTGCATACTTAATAGATTATAGTATAGTTTAAATATAATTTTTATCCACACTGGGAAATCAAAATATTTGTGTGACTTGCTTTATTGTGATATTCACATTATTACAGTGATCTGGAACTCAACTCACAACATCTCTGAGATATGCCTGTAATTTCCTTTCAACTTCATGACCTACTGGTAAAGGCAAATTCTGAAAACCAGTCTTTTTAACACTTAAACTTTTTTTTTTAAAGCAATTGGGGTTAAGTAACTTGCTCAAGGTTACACGGCTAGTCATTTGATTTATGCGTGGGTGCTCATTTTCTGAGGCCGGATCTGATCTCGGGTCATCCAAACTCCGAGGCCGGCGCTCTTACTCACTGCGCCACCTAGCCGCTTTAGGGCAATTGGGGTTAAGTAACTTGCCCAAGGTTACATGGCTAGGTTTTTGTTTGTGCGGATTAGGTGTCGGAGGCCGGCTCCGAACTCAGGTCCTTCTGATTCCAGGGCCGGCGCTCTATTCACTGCGCCACCTAGCCGCCCCTGTTTTCTTCTTTCTATTCCCAGTACAACCACACTTGTTCAGAACTCTCAGTCTATTACTATAGTTTGCTTAACCTAGTTCCTCCTCCCTAGCTCCAGTTTCTATCCCAAACCTATCCCATATATGCTATCATAGTTATCTTAAAACACATACCTATCACATCAGTCTGCTCAAAACCCATCACTGGATCCCCCCTACCTTACTTCAAGGTCTAGGGCAGGTGTCATCTCATTCATCAAGCTTTCCCTAGGTTCCTCCTGGTGACATATGACTTTTTCCTCTTAAAATCTCTTGTGTCAGGGGGCAGGTAGGTGGCACAGTGAGTAAGAGCACTGGCCCCGGAAGTCGGGAGGACCCGGGATCGGTTCGGCCTCAGATACTTAACATCCACACAGAAATAACTGGCTGTGTAACCTTGGGCAATTTACTTAACTCCAATTGCTTTATTAAAAAAAAAAACTCCTGTGTCAGTCTATTTTGATCTCCTTGTATTTGTATTATGTCAACAAGCATACATACAATCATTAAGAAGGAAGGCACCCCAGGCCTCTAATACAAGTCACTTAACCACTTTAAGTTTTAGGGTTCTCACTTGAAAGATAGAAATAATAATATTCACACTGCCAACATCACAGGGTCGAGAGAGAAATGCTTTATAAACTTCAAAGTGCTAGAAAAATGTGAATTAATAACCCATTAAATCTCAATGTCTCTCTCTCTCTCCCCTCCTTTCCTCCTTCCCGTTCCCTCCCTCCTCCCTTTCATCCCCTCTTTTTTACTCTCAAATATAGAGGGAAAATTAAGAGGGAAAACACTCATGTAAATCAAGTGTGAAGATAACTCTTTGGTTATTATGCTATGTTATAAAGAAAGAGAAGCTTTTAACTCTTGACCCAGAGACTAGAAACTGAACTAAGACACTGTTGAGAAACCTCATTATTGGAATTCCTACACTCTTCAAATAGAATTATTTCTCATTTCCTAGTGAGAAAAATGGCAAGATATTCTTACCTTCCAAAGATTTAGAATGTGGAAAACATTCCTAAGACATTAGATGACAGAATCTTTAAAATTGGTTAAATGAAGGGATGAGACTAGTAATTTATCTTTGTAATCCAGTAGTCAAAAGCATGAGACTAGGAAATAAAAAAAAATCTTAGTATTATTTCCAAACCCTTTGTCTCTCAATAAATGTTTTTTTTTTTAATTTCACAGACTCATAGGGTGTTAGTATTATAAGGGACTTAAGAATTTTTTAGTCCAGTTCTCTCATTTTGCAGATGAAGAAACTGAACCTCCACAAGAGGAAATGAATTGCACTGGAGACCTGTGCAAGATCCTACCAGACCTAATTTTTCCACTTATCAGCCTTGAGACCTTGAGGAAGACAATTACTTTCTCTGAGCCTTAATTTCCTCATGTGTAAAACAAAGATAAATAATCCTTATAATACCAACCCTCTCAGGGTTGTGAAGAAAATATTTTATAATTTTTTTTTTGGTTTGGTTGGTTCTTTTTGCTTTTTGGACGGTGGAAGGCAGGGAAATTGGGGTTAAGTGACTTGCCCAAGATCATACAGCTAGTGTTAAGTGTCTGAGGCCGAATTTGAACTTAGGTCCTCCTGACTCTAGCACTGGTGCTCTATTCACTTCACCACCTAGCCTCCCCACCTCTTATAATTCTTAAGGAGCTATATAAATATTATCATAAGGTTATAGATTTGTTACTATAAGAGATTTTATAGAACATCTGGTCCTACTCAATTTACAGATGAACTAAGGCCCACTGAGGGTAAATGATCCGCCCTAGCTCACAGACGCAGCAGGTAAAAAAGCAGGACTTTCTTACTCCACATCTTTCCGCTGTGCTGTACTACAAGTCTACATCACCCACCGCCTTCTGAGCACTTCAAACTGGATGGGTGCCCTGCAGACATCTGAGATCCAGCATGTCCACCAAACATCACATCACTCACTATGTTTTTCCCTACAACTATCACCACCTCCAGCCCCCAATTCCTTCCATACATCCCTATTTTCCATGCAGTCACCTAGGTTCATTCTTGGCCTTTATCTT
The DNA here is from genome assembly GCA_011680675.1 of Gymnobelideus leadbeateri. Taxonomy (NCBI): domain Eukaryota; kingdom Metazoa; phylum Chordata; class Mammalia; order Diprotodontia; family Petauridae; genus Gymnobelideus; species Gymnobelideus leadbeateri. The sequence continues at coordinate 8,435 of WOXC01000343.1, forward strand.
AAACTCCACACTCTCTTATCTCACATAAGCAACCAGTGGCCAAATATAATCATAGATTGATATCAGTATTTGGCAGTACCTATCTGTGTAAAAAGGTATTTCAAAGACGAAAAATGTAAAATCTCATTACAGATTTTTAGCATTAACCGATGAACATTTGCAATCTATTCTGATGATAGAGAACAATAACTTTGAACCCAATGAAGTGAAATGTTATCCTAAAAAAGAATTCCACTCTTCTCATTAGTAGGTCTGCATTACACAAAGTTGGACTCAATAATTATCAATATATTTTGAATTTTCTCAATAAAAGGGTGGGAATTTGTTTTCTCTCATCATATAAGTAACTACATAACATCCTTGATTTTGTCTTTTGCCCTCAAAGCCTAAAACATTTACTATCTGGCCCTTTACAGATAAAGTCTGCAAACCCCTAAACTAGGTAAAACTGATTCACATGTCATTTTGCTGGGCTGAGCGAAGGCAGAGAGCTCTCCTTTATCAATTCCTCATCAGTTTCACTTTGTCCTAGCTGGCTTTTCAGAGAAGTGAATTTGCAGGCAATTGTGAAGCTATCCTGAGAGTAAGTAAGAAGTGTCTGAAAAGCAGGGAAGGAAAAACAGAAACAAAAAGAGCTATCAGAAAGACAGAAAAAAACTGACTGGAAAGGAGAGACAAGAATGAAAGAACCAAAGATAAAGCACATAGATACATTTCTTAATAACAAACTAGATCAGAGTTTGTTGAGGGTCTAAGAGAGGAGAAAGAAGACAAGGAGCAAGTCACGTGTCTATAGCATTTTAGTCTCATGAAATACTTTCCTCACAGGTATATGTCTGGTAGGTTAGTACAAGTACCATTAAGCCGTTTTTACAGATGAGGAAGCCAAGGCTCAAAGACATTCTGATTTTATGATTTGCTCCTCAACACATAACTAGTAACTGTGAAGAACTGAAATACGGTCTTCTAATTTTTTCCATTATTCCACAGTGCTTTCCTTTACCAATTTACAAAGCATTTTATATTGATTATCTCTCTTATGATTATAACAACCACACCAGAAAGTAGAAAAGGCAGAGATCATTCCATCCATTTCACAGGTGACACACTTAAGCCTAAGTAATCGGCCCCTAAGCCCAATCCTAATTAAATGAAACACAGGTGGTGGTGTTTCAAACCTGCCATACTTTTCCAGAGGTTCTGCTAATGACACTTACTGACTGACGTGGGACTGTTTAGGGGTGACAATGGAATTCGGAGGCCTCCACATTCTGCTCACAGAGAGAAAAAAATTATATGACATAAGTCTGAGAGTCTGGGTTTCAACCTTGAGAATGATAAATGGGAAACTGCTTATGTACCTTGAAAAACTGAAGTTGAGAATCATGAAGCAGACAAGGCTGATACAGGAGAGATAGGGAAAAAATGCAGAGTCATTAAGAAGTATAATGGGTTTTTTTCAAAAAAAAAGATTTATTTCTGAATTTCTTTAATTTTTATTCTAAAGAAGGAAAAAATACAAGAAAAACCAGTTAACCTAATGCAGACAAAAGAGAAGGAAGCATCTTTAAACAGGAAATTAACCTCATACTATGTGTTAATTGAAAATAAGAAAAGCAGGATACATATGTATCAGAGAAACATTAGGTCTCCAAATAGGTCTACAAAAATACAATTAGAGGGGCGGCTAGGTGGCACAGTGAGTAGAGGGCTGGCCTTGGAGTCAGAAGGACCTGAGTTCGGATCCGGCCTCTGACGCTTAATACACACAAACAAAAACCTAGCCGTGTAAACTTGGGCAAGTTACTTAACCCCAATTGCCCTCCAAAACAACAACAACAACAACAACAAAAAACAATTAGAAATACTAAGGTAAATTCAGCCCCATACTAATCAATGAGGCTTGGGAGGATATAATTTGTGACAGGAAAATGACAATGGAAGGGCTATTTCTTTTTAACTTTATTCAAAAGAGATATTAGACAGGCTTATATAGTAGTATAAACAAAATATTCCAATAAAACATTCCTCCTGTAAGGAAACCTACCAGAGTGCGGGGGGAGGGGGGCGAGGAATGAAGGAAAACTTTTAAATGAGGATGATCAAAGAAGAGAAAAATACCAGGTTAATGAAAGCAGGGCTGTGTTACAAGATACCTGGCCAGATGAACGGGTTAATCAATTCTGTAAGAAGCTCACGAGACTGGCACTGAAATGAGAAACAGAACTTAGGAGAAACTTCAACTACTTGGAAACCTGCTGAGGGCTTTCTTTACTAAAAGTAGAGTAACTGATAAATTCTTTCTATGTCTTGCTCATAATTTCGGCCATCAGCTGCTGGAAACATAGGAAGCGTCTATTTTGGAATTGCTTGTAACCAATAAGGAGGGACTGATTTTTTTAAAAAGAGGCTGATGAACAAAGTACAAATTCTGGAATGTTGGAAATTACCAAACATTCCTAAGAGTTTCTGATAACTAAGGGAGTAACGCTTAGTACAATGACATGAAAACTTAATTTTTGAAGAGCTAATTTCAAAGGGTTCAGAGAAATAGGATCCCATAGCCTAAGATCCTATAGGAGAAGCTGGCTCAAGAAGGATGGCATAGTCTCAACAGAATTCTGAAAACACAGAAATTATTCTAATGAAAAACAAAGCGGGAGCTGTATATATATATAAACAAACAAACCTCAATGTGGCTTTACAACAAGCTCCTCAAGCAGCTAGAATTTTTAAAAATACTACAGAATATACAGAAGAAATAGCCAATAACTGAGATTAAAAAGAAAAGAATATCACGGTGTTGTAAAGAATGAGCTGAGGCTGGTCACAGATGCTAACAATGACAAAAGGGTGACAGCAAAGGTGAAGATTTGAAATGACGTCTCCTAATACTTTTTAGTCACCATGAAACACTGCCTCCCTTTACCATTTACACAGTGCTTTTATATTGACTATTTCACATGTGATTTTAACAACATCAGAAGGTTTAAAAAGGGCAAGGATTATTACTTTTATTAAAAAAGCTTTGTTTTAAAAAAGGAAAAGGACCTACCCATACAAAAATAGTGGTAACAGCTCTTTTTGTGGTGGCAAGGAACTGGTAACTGAGATAGCTGAGGGGATACCCATTGATGAAGAATGGCTGCACACGCTGTAGTTTATGATTGTGATGAAATAGTATTAAATTATAAGAAATGACGAGATGGATGAATTCAGAAAAACCTGAGAAGAGTTAGATGAATGGATACAAAGTGAAGTGAGCAGAACCAGAGAACACTGTACAGAGGAACAACAATATCATAATGATACTCAAATTTGAAAGACTACAATGATCCAAGACATTTCTAAAGGACTCATGATGAAAAATCCTACCCATCTCCAGAAAGTGAAGTGCTGAACTCTGAATGTGGATTGAAGCAGATTTCTTCACTTTATTTTTTCTTGCCTTTTTCCCCTACAACATGGCTAATATGCCTTTTACACATTACATTTCACATGCCTTCACATCTATTGCTCACCTTCTCAATGCGTGACTGAGGGACTAGAGGGAGGGAGGGAATTTGGAACTCAAAATAAAAAATGTTAAAAACAAACTGGAGCAAGAAGAAGTTCTTGAGGTGGATGGGATGATAACAGGTGACAGACTTGAGTTCAAATCTGGCCCCAGACACTTTCTAGTCAGCTGTGTGATGACCTTGGGCAAATCACTCAACTCTTACCTACTTTAGTGTCCTTGCCTATAAAATGAAGACAATGATGGCAGGACCCACCTCCCAGGGCTGCTGTGAGGATCGAATGAACGGTATTCATGGAGGGTTTAGCACAGTGCCCAGCAGGTAGGAGGTGCTATATGCGTGTTAGTCATTATAGTTATTACTATAAATAGCTGACATGTATGTAGCACCTACTATGTGTCAAGCACCATGCTAAGTGCTTCATAACTATCTCATTTGATTCTCACAACAGCCCTGGGAGGTGGGAGCTATTATCAGTGTAACATTTCACAGATGAAGAAACTGAGGCAGAGAGGGTAAGTGACCAAAGCAGCTATAGGGTGCAGAAAGAGGATAGCGTCCTGGGCTTGAAGTCAGGAAGAATCATCTTCTTGAGCAGACACTTCCTAGCTGTGTGACCCTGGGCAAGTCACTTAGCCCTGTGTGCCTCAGTTTTCCTCATCTGTAAAATGAGAAGGAAATGGCAAACCAACCCAGTGTCTTTGCCAAGGAAACCCCAAACAAATGAGGTCAAAAAGCGTCAGATGTGACTGACATGACTGAACAGCTTTCTGGCTCCAGGCCCCCAACTGTGTCTATTCTGCTATGCCACCTAGGTGCCTTTTAATAAACACATTTTAATTAATGCCTTTTTTCTTCAAAGTTTGGAAAGGATAGGACAAAAGTGGTTTACAGACACCTGAGACAGGATGAACAGGAGATAAGATAGCACTCAATTAGTTCAAATTGCCAGACCTGGCCAAACCAAATCCCTGGGTTAAACTGAAGAATGAGCAGGTGTGACTGCTGAGCCACTGACAGTGGTTTCATAAATATGGAAAACAGGAACTACCTCAGGACTAGAGATTAGGAAATACTATTCCAATTTTTAAAAAAGGTAGATTCTTCAAACCTACCTGGCAAAAATTAAGGAACAAATTTTTAATGGAATGGTTTATAACCCCATAAAAAGAGAAACAGTGTTTAGTATAAACCAACATTGATTTATAATGTTTTGTCATAATCTAATTTTCTTTTCTGACATATAGAGGAGATGAATCAGTCAGCCCTTGACCCAATAACAGTATAAAGGAGACGCCTAAAGAAACTTATAACATGATATAACATGTTGGCCATTGACTAAATTGATAGAATGCACAAATCTCCAGAGACTGGCTGGCTGCAGATCAGTTATGCCCCTGGTAGGCTTTAAAAAGCAAAGTGGCCCCTCTCTGAACCAACAGGCAGTAATGCACAGAGGACTGAACTCTTTCAGAGTGCAGAAAGGTGGGAAGGGCATTTCTCTTCTCCCTTTTCCTAGCAAGATAATGGCACCCTGCAGAAACACATGACCAGGGGAAACATATGCTTGCATGTAGCCTGACCTAAACCCTGACCTTCTACATAGAGACAGACTGGTGCCTGGAGCTGGAATCCTACTGTTTAGGAGATGGCCGACTTCAGAGACAAGATTCTGAGGGAGCATAACTGAGGAGGCTTCCCACTGATATTAGGGCAAGGGCTCTGGTTCTTTTCAAAATAGTCTGGCCACACCCTAAGTAAGTACTTCAGCTGGGTCAGAAACTAGAAATTAACAGAGACTTCAGAAAACTGGTAAAACTAGATGCCCTGCAGAAAGCAAGCACTAAGTCCATAGCAATAACGTGCCCAACCAAGACCAACATGGAAATATGGAGCATCCTGCAGTGGATCTCTGTAAGGTCACCCTCCACACATATTTCTCATATGTAGGCCCCAATTATGCATAGTCTGTACCTAATGATTCTCTCTGCTGATAGCGTGTATGTTTTCGGGAGAGTGCTTGCTAAGTTTATGATGGAAATAAACTACTGTAAATCTTCTTACCATGTCATTTCAGTAAAAGTTTTTGCTTTGAGTAGACAATGGATTCTGGTGTAATATTAAAGGTAAATACATCAGTAGGGGTTCATGACCTATATTTGCGGGTAGGCCCACAGAATTCTTTTAACCTAGGGTAGTCCATCACAGTAGGCAATCTGTGAATTTAAATAGGGGATGGTTGACAATACGTCATTGCAAACAAAATGACTCACATGAAGGCATAGGTGACATACTTATCAAATGTATGAATGAAATAAAACTGGAAGAGGTAACTAAGAAAATGATCAAAAGAGTATTAAACTTGCTTTGATTAGTACCTACTTCAAGATGTTATAGAGGAATTACTGCTTCAGGTATGAAATGGGTTAGATGGCATGTAAGGTCTTCTTCAACTTTAAGGTTTTATAATTCTAAGACATACATAGTTTAGTGGGATGAGCTCTAAACTTAGAGTAAATCGATCTGGTTTCACTTCCATCTGTAATACTTAATAGTAGTATAACGTTGGGCAAATCACTTCACTTGAATTTCAGTTTCCTCAACTGTAAATAGTTTTTAAGACTCTTAAGACACTACAGAAATGAGCTGTAAAAACCTAACAGTGATTCAGTAATAATCATAATTTGAATTCATATCCTCTAAGTTCCCAATAAGCTGTCAGAAAGTGATATCTTTGATTATAGTACAAAAAATGGTCATTTTAATTTATTTAAACATAGGCTTAGATTAATGTCTGTCCCTTTCAAAAGCCAAGTTGAAAGGAAAAAAATTCATTTTGCTCTACCAGTGAGGAGAAAATAAACTTTTCCTCTGCAAGCAAAGCGAGACTGCCCTCCATTTATACTCCAAATAGAAAAGGTTTTAAGAAACAGTACTAGTGTAGAATGTAGGAAGTATTATGAAGGAGAAGAAGAGTAAAGGATGTTATTGGAATTTTCAGGTCATGTGACACAACACAGGCTTAGATCAAAATACCCCGTTCACTCCTCCCCTTTTTGCAGTACAGAAGAGACCCCAGCTCCAGCCTGTGGGAGATTCTTCCAGCCTTGACAGGCAACTCACAACAGCCATTCAGGAGCAAAACACCAGTGATGCAAAGCTTTGAAATGCCATTACTGGAGAAAGCAGATTCTGAACTCGCTCTGCATACTGTCAAATGTGAAAAAATCTTTGTATCAGATTTCTCTCTGCTAAGGACCTAGTATCCAAGATATATAAACAATTAATAAACTTACATAAGACTAACAGTCATTCCTTAGTAGGTAAGTGGTCAAGAATGTGAACAAATAGTCATCAAAAGAACTGTAACAGTTAAATGATCAAAGGACATAAACAGACCTCTCAAAACAACTACAAAGTATTATCAAACACAAGAAAAGAAATGCTCCAAATCACTTAATGAAAAGAAAAACACAAATCAAAACAACCTGGAGGCTTCACCTCACACCATGTAAACTGGCAAAGATGACAAAAAAAAATGAAATTCAATATTGGTGGAGCTGTGAAATGATAACGTTTTGAAAATCAATTTGGAATTATGCAAACAAAATGACTAAAATGTCCATTCCCTTTAAACCAGAGATTCAATTAGTGAGCTTATACCCCAAGGAAGCTCTTGACTAAAAGAAAAAGCTCCCAAATACTCCAAAATATTTATAGTGGCATTTTTTGTGATATCTAAAAATCAGAAACAAAGTAGATGCCCACCAAATGGGGAATGACTAAACTAATTGTGGCACATGAATAGAATGGAATACTACTGTACCATAAGAAATGATGTGTGGATGAATACATAGAAATATAAAAAAATCTATATGAACTAACATCGAGTGAAGTAATTAGAGCAAGAAAACAATATACACAGTAACTTTTGTTTAGTAGTTTTTCAGTCAGGCCCAACTCTTCACGACTCCATTTGGGGTTTTCTTAGCAGAGATACTGGAGTGGTTTATCATTTCCTTCTCCAGCTCATTTTACAGATGAGGAAACTGAGCAAGGTTAAGTGACTTGCCCAGGATGATGTTGCTAGTGTCTGAGGCCAGATTTGAACACAGGAAACTTTCCTGACTCCAAACCCAGCACTCTATCTACTGCACCACCTAGCTGCCCCATACACAGTAATTACAACAATATAAATGGAAAGGACAATAATACAACAAAAAACCAAAAGTAAATGAAACAGAATTATAAAGATCAAGTGAGCCTCAAATGAAGAGATGGGAGAAAACAACACCAAACTACCCATTTGTGGAGATGGGAGATACACAGGTATTACAAATTGCATATGTTTTCAGACTTTTTCAATGTATTGAACAGTTATGCTGACATTTTCCCTGTCTTTTTCCTCTCCAAAAATACTATTTGTCATATGGGATGGCTCTGTGGAAGGGGGAAAGGGAGGGATAAATGGGATACTATGCTGGTATAAGAAACAGAAAATCTATTTTTAAAAATTCTTTTTAAAAAAAGAAGTAAAGGGTATTATCAAAAAATGAATAAGTGAAAAAGATGATGGGCTGGTTACATAGTGAGAATAAGGGATAACCAACTGAGAGCTGGTGTTTTTTTCCAAAGGCATCCTTTTTACTTCAAAGGAAAGTAAGAAAGGCCTACGGGACATTGGGTGGAGTCCTTGTGGCAAATTTATGGGAGGACACAAATGAAAGTCACACAGGACAGGTAGGCAGGTGAAGGGAATGCCCACACTAAGGAAAACATAGATCCAATTGAGTCCTGAAGTAGAATGTCAGTTCTCAGTTACCCACAGGGATAGTTTAATGTAAAATATTATATTATTCCAAATTATTTAACTCTAGCTTCAGAATAGATTATATGGACATTTTCTTCAATAGATTTATCTTTTTAATTAAGATCAGGCTAACATTAAAACTACTTTGTATTCCCTGATCAAACACTACTGGATGGCAATGATGTTCCAGGAGCAGTAAGGACAGTTATGTAAAGAAACTACCTGAGAGTAAACCTCCAGCTGGATAACCTAACAGGTATTCATTCCACGGTGCCCTTCAGAATGCCTGTTGCACTGGAACATCTTACATCTTTTCTTCTCCCACTCCTTCATTTTACTGAACCCTGGCTGCCCCCTGATGACACAGTCTCCCTGGTCATACTTTCTAGTACTGGCTGCACCTTCACTCATTCTCCTTATCTCACTGGTCTAGGTGAAAAAGCCAGAATATTCCTTGCTCCTCATTGCCACTTCACTGCCACCCCCACTTCTTCCATCACAAAGTAACCACTCTTCCTTTATGATTCATATTATTCTTAGCTAGCTACCAGCCAATCAAAATCCTGGTTGCTGTTGTCTGTAGTCCCCTAAGTCACTCCCTTTCCTTCCTCAAGGAATTTGGTGCTTACCTCACCATTTTCCTCTCCTCCCCAATTCCTGCCCTCATACTAGGGAACTTCAACATTCGTGTGTAGTCTCCCTCAAATACCCTAATCACTTAGTTTCTCAACCTTCTCTTCTCCCATCAGCTACTCTTCTGCCCCACCTCATCACATACAGAGATGGTCATACCCTTGATCTTGCCATTACCTACAAATATAGCTATGTTCAAGAATTCCAAAATTCCCTCATCCAACCAGAATCTACTGCTTTTCACCTTTCCCTCTGTCTTCCTTTACAAAACCCTACTCTTTGACCTTTAACTCCCTGTCCACTTGATTCTCTCCCACATCAACTGCCCTGCTTTAGTCACTCTTTCTTCTTCTCCCCAATTTGACCCCTTGGTGAATTAATTAAATTACACAGTGTCCTCTTCAAATCTCTAACCTCCTTACCATATGGCTGATCCATACTTAGCCAAGCCTCCGTCTTGGATCATTCCTACCATTTGCCACCTTTGCTTCTATAGGTGTGCCAATGAATGAAGATAGAGAAAAGCATACAACAATTCTAATCCGGTTACACAACTTCAACTGGGCCCTTGATGCTGTTAGGCAATCCTACTAAACCACCCTTATAAACTCACTAGCCCACTCTCCACAACAGCTTTTCCAAACCTTTTCATCATTCCTCAAACCTCTCAGAGCTCTCCCCTCCCCCCACTCTCTCAGCTGAGAACCTTGTGTCTTATTTTATAGAAAAAATTGAGACTATTTACCATGAGCTTCCTCTTTCTCCACTCTCCCTTATCTCTTATCCCACAAGTGCCCTCTACCACTATCTCCTCCTTTACCCCTCCTCTCACATGATGAAATGGCCTTACTCTTTACTAAGACTCTCTATTACCTTTAGAATCAAATATAAATTCCTCTATTCAGCAATTAAAGCCTTTCTCAATTTGGTTACAATCTAATTTTTCAAGTTTATTACCCACTACTCCCTTTCACACTCATGTACTCTATAGCTCAATCAAACTGGCTTTCTTTGTTGTCTTTATATACCCTGACCCTTATACTTTGTTCTCCCCTTTTATACAATGTTTTAATTTGTATTCCATTTATCTGCGTACACCTTATTCTCTGTGTCCCAGATTGTAAACTCCCTGAGGGATGGAAATCTTGTGTTATTCACCTTTTGGCTCCTTCGTATACTAGTGTACACAAAAAATAAGCATATGAAACCATGTCAGACTTGGAAGTCATTTAGTTCATCCCCAAGCTGAACAAGCAGCCTCACCCCTTTCCTTGACCATCTATTCCCCACTTGAAGTTTACAATGATGAATTTATCATAGAATGTAACAGTGCATTTCCTATTTGCAGAGCTCAGATGATTATCAAGTTTTTCCTCATACTAACCTGAAATCTGCCTCCATTTCTACTCATTTTTCTCTAATCTACCCTCTGTGATCAAGCAGAATAAATATAATCCCCCTTCCATATGAAAAGTCTTCAAATATTTGTAAAGTGTTCATGCTTCTCTTCCTACTTCATTTTCTCAGATAACCAACCCCAGGTCTTTATATGACATGGTGTACAGTTCTCTCAGCATCCTAGGATACATCCTCCTCTGATACTCTCAGCTTAGGAAAGTTCTCCCTCTTCAAAGTATCCAAAAGTACTTTATCTGGCTCTCTCCTTGGCCTCCTCTCTCCCTCCACCTGCTACAGTAGGTAACTGTTGGCCCATTTAATATTCCTCCATTGTAGGATAGAGGACCCTCGAAAGCAGGGCTGCCAATTTTTAATCTTTGTATGTGCAGCCTGTAGCATACTCCCTTGCACTTTGGAGACACTTGTAGGATTTGAATTTGGCATGCACTCATATTGCTAAAATTTTTCCAAAAATGTGGTGTTCAGTTATGAAATGGGGAATAATAGGAAGAAAGATAGGCTTGGGAACTTGTTTTGGTGGGAAGTCCAGTTTCCCTACCACTATGAGAGAATGTTCACAATGCAGGGTGAGGCAGAAAAGTATGTCAAAGGGTGACTCTTGACCCTTTCGCCACTCCATGTCTCTGTACTGCTTTACTTGCTATTTAGTAGTTTAATGAATTTCACACAACTTTCTCCATGCTTTTCTTAAAAAAAAAAAAAAAGACCCCTTGTCCCTCCTAAAACTCTGCAGGTACAGCCTCTTCTCAGAAGAACCCTGGGTGGAAAGAATTGTCTTATTATTTGGGACCATATTGTTACACATGGAGCAAAATTTTCATTTAACTCTTTATGGCTTCACATGAGCCAACACAGTGGAATTCCGTATTTTTCACCTATTCATAAAGAACCACTGAAAGTTTATCACCTTTGTACCTCCCACAGCAACTATCCAGTACTCTGGACACAGTAAGTTCTTGTTTTCAAATTCTAATTCACCAAAGGCCCATTATTTCCTTAATCAAAACAACCCCATGTCTTCAACCCCACCCCCCACATGATTTAGTACAAGATCATGGTTCACACCAGTTAAATATCTTGGAAAGAGATCTGGGCCAGTACTCAAGTTTAGAGAGATCTGAAAACAAAGTCAGACTTCTTCTGCTTTTAAGCCCCAGCCTGGACATGCATAAGTCCTCCATGTACAGATATGGCTTCTGATGGATAATGGAAGTATGACTTTTACAAAAGAAATCATGAGTACTTTGTTCTGGCCAGGCCTATCTAAATTATTGTGTTGATTCTGGAAATAATATTTAAGATGAAGGATTAACAGAATGACACAAACTGCCCTCCAATACTTCAGAGGAGCTTTGGAAGTAATCTGGTCCAAACCTTCGTTTTAGAGATGAGGAGACTAAGACCCAAAACCTCAAAGCACCCAAATCACAAGCAGGTGAGCTAGAATTGCAAAACCCACATCCTCTAATACTCTAATGTTCTCCCCACTATAGCCTACTGGTTTCTCAGAGCCTGTGCCAGCACAGAGTAAGACCTGCCAGAATCTACCAAGCTGGAAAGGTTTCCAGTCCTGGGCAACTAACTGTCTGCTGTCTGCCCAGGTGAATCTGGAGAGGCTCCTGTTGTCCGGCTGATCAATAGGTGATGGATTCTTGTGTGTGTGGGGGGACCAACTGTATTTCTGTTGTCCAAGGAATAGCCTCAAAAACATGAAGAGGTTCCTCACCAGCCGGCTGCCACAGCAGCTCTCAAAGTCCATCTGCTAAGTAGGAGAGGTTGCAATATGCATCAGTGAAAGGATACCTCCACAGACAAAATCTGTCCTTTTGAGTGTCAGTACTAAATAAATATTGATCAGGTTGACAAACAGTTAAGAGGAAGGCAACTGGAAACAGTCACTATCTAGTAAGTATCTATTATGGATCATATATAAGGATATAATATAAGGATTAATTGAGGGAATCAGAAATGTTAACAAAGCAAACACTTGGGGGGGTACTATTTTCAAACATTTGAAAGGACATCATGATAAAGAAATTATAACTGTTCTGCCTGGCCCCAGAGGGCAGAACTAGGGGCAACTGGTATAAATTAAGGAGAGACAAATTTTGGCTTCCCACCAATTAGAGTTGTATGCCTTAAGGCTCTTGGTTCCTGGAGGTGTGTGAGCAGCAGTCAGATGAGCACTTCTGGGAGGTGGTTTTACAAAGAGCAATTACTCTTCCAAAAAAATCTCACAATGTAATAGTTATGAGGAACATCAGGTCATAAAGTCCAACATGTACTATGCTAGAATCAAAATCCACCCCCCCACCCCCACTTCCTGTGGTCATCTAGCCTTTATGCAGACTTCAAGTGATTAAAAAAAACCTACAATTTTCCTTAGCTAAACTATTTCACTTTTGGATAGCTCTGTTAGGATAAGTAACAGCACTTTAAAGCTCACAGATCACTGTTACATATGTTAAATTCTTTAAGCCTCATAAAATCCTATAAAGTAAATAGTACAGGTATTATTGTTCCCATTTCACAGATGAAGAGACTGATTTGTCTATAATCTAACAATGTGTAATGTGAGTTTGAACTTTGATCCTTCCTGATTTCAAGTCCAGCACTCTTCTATATGAAATTAAAAACTACCTCTCTACAACCCCATTGCTCTTAGTTCTGGCATCTGAGGCCAGAACCATAGTCTAAACCTAAACCTCTTCCATATAATAGGGTATGATTTTTTCTTTTCATCCATCACATTCCCCATTAAGTCTTCTCTTTTCAAGGCCTAGTTCCTTCAGACAATTCCTATACGGCATAGTCTTCGGTTCTCTCTCTCCCTATGCTGGTCACCATCCTTTGAACATGTCACAATAAGAGATGATGGCCTTCCTAAGATGTGGTGTTCAACTCCTGAATAACTATAAGCCCTCCTTTTGAACACTGTCTCTATAGATACCGTCTAAGAATGTATTTTGGAATTATACTCCCCTCAAAAATGACTAAAATCTCCACACCTTTTGACCCAGAGATCTCACTACTAGACGTGTATACCTCAAAGAAGTAAAAAACAGAAAGAAAAGTCCCATATGTACCAAAATATTTCTAGCAGAACTTTCTGTGATAAAAATGAACTAGAAAAAAAAAGTAGCCTGTAGCCTAGAAAATGGCTAAACCAATTGTAGTATGTGAACATAATGGAATATTACTGTGCCATAAGAAACAACCAACGTGAAGAATTCAAAGAAACATAGAAAGACATCTGCAAAGTGAAGTAGGCAGAATCAGGGAAAACAATATATACAATGACAACAACATATATGGAAAGAACAGTGAAGCAAAATTGAAAGTTGTTTGGCTCTAAAGGTCAGGTGGGAGACTAAAGGTAGAATGTTGTATATATTAGATGATACTGTTAGTCGTTTTTTCGGGACAGCTTTTTTTTTTTAACTTGTTAATAAGGGAAAGATCACTGGGTAGGATGGGGATTGGGGAGAAGGACATAATAAGCATGTGACAGAAAAACAAAAGGCACTAATAAAACTAAAAACAAGTGAGTTGGGCAACAGAATCACTACCACAAATAAGAGAGTAAGTAAATTCACTAATTAAATACAATTTAAGATTGCATACTGATGACTCACATGGAGCTGACAGCCCATTAAAATACCTGCATCTTTTTCATGGGAACTATATCATCTAGCTATGTCTACCCCATGATGGACTTGTGAGGTTGATTATTTGAACGAAGAATAAAAGGAAGGAAAGAAAGGGCAGGAAGAAATGGGGGGAGGGAAATAACTATTTACTAAGCACCAGCTTGGTATATGGCACTATGATAAGCATATTTTACAAACATTATCTCACTTGGGCCTCACAACAACCCTGTGAGGTAGATGTTATTATATCCATTTTAAAGATGAAGAAACTGAGACAGAGGATAAGTGACTTGCCTGGGGTCATGTAACTAGCAGTATGTGAGGCCAAATTGAACTCAGTTCTTTCTGACCTAAGTCAAGAAGTATAGGTCTGGGGGCGGCTAGGTGGCGCAGAGAATAGAGCGCCGGCCCTGGAATCAGAAGGACCTGAGTTCGGAGCCGGCCTCCAACACAAAAACCTAGCCGTGTAACCTTGGGCAAGTTACTTAACCCCAATTGCCCTAAAGGGGCGGCTAGGTGGCGCAGTGAGTAAGAGCGCCGGCCTCGGAGTTGGGATGACCCGAGATCAGATCCGGCCTCAGAAAATGAGCACCCACGCATAAATCAAAAATGACTAGCCGTGTAACCTTGAGCAAGTTACTTAACCCCAATTGCTTTAAAAAAAAAAAAAGAATTATAGGTCTGGTTTGGTCAATAACACCTGAGAGTCCCACCACCTCTGTAATTCCTGAAGCAATTTTCATCCATATTTGAATCACAAAATCTCTGAATCCCCAAAGACTATACAGGAACAAACTTTTAAACTTCAATTTGGCTCATTATTCAACAAAGGCAGTCCTGCTAGCCAACTGCTACTGAATTTGAACACAAATATTAGGACACTTCTGCTTTTTCTGAAGGTATGTGATTTGGTAACTACTGGGAAGATATGTCCTAGCTACCTAGATTATTACAGTTTCACCCACAAAGAGGAAATATTATTTGGAAAGATCATTGGCTTTAGAACCAAAAGCCCTGGGTTTGAGTTCTGCTGCTTCAATAAGCATTTATTAAATGCCTATATGTGCCAGGCACTGTGCTATATACACTGGGGATACAAGTACAAAGAATGAAATAATCCCTATGAGCTGATGAGGCTACAATCTGTCACTTCACAGCTGTGTGATCTTGGACAAACTCCTTAACTTCTCTGAGCCTCAATCTCCTCAGTTGCAAAATGGTGCTCAATGACTGTACCATCTACCTCACTGGGACACTGTCACTCAAGCCTCATGTACTTTTATTATGTTCAAATAATGTTTTGGAAAGGAGTAGACTTTTAGGCAAGTCATTTCACCTCAGTATCTTCATCTGTAAAGTAGGGATAATTTATACCCATTTCATAAGGTTGTAAGGAAAGCTTTCATAAACTAAAAAGCATTTTAGAAAAGTGAGCGGTAATCATGATCATACTACCTTTAGGCCACTCTAGAAAAGCAGCCTTCTAAATGGCATGTATATAGTCTAGGAGTCTAATGCTGCTTATACTTGCAATGGTTAGCTGGACTGCAGAATGATAATTAGAACTGAGAGGGACACAGTAATTACAGATGTGGCATTAAGAGGATAAGTGAAAGCTGGTAGCATTTTTTCCATGTATGCTGGAAGAAGTATTATTTCAAGGAAATCTCATTAAATGGCAGATGAGGCAAAATGAAAGGGTTGGAACTGCTGGAGAGAACCTTGGAAATCATCTAGTTTTCATTTCACAGAAGAGAAAAGTGAGAGGCCCAGGGAAGGGAAATGATGTGCCCAAGGCCACAAGGGCAGCAAGCAAGAGAGACAGGATTTGGACCTGGCTCCTCTGACTCCTTATACACAGTATCCTAATTCAATAATAACACATTGAAGAACTTGTCATTGCTTTTCATTTGTGGCAAGCACTTAAAATTCATCTCTAAGTAATAAAAAAAAGTATTAATTTGGCACAGCAGAGTTTATCATAGGAACTTGTGGAGAAGGTATACATTGATTATATCCACCCACTCTAACCCATAGACTCTTCCTTAAAACTCCTCTTATAGAATTTTGTTCCTACTCTGTTAACTTCTTATTCTTCCATCATTTGCCCATAACCTGAAATCTCACTTCCCTAATGGACACCTTTCTAACTAGAGAGAAGTGGGGGGTTTTTTGGTCATTGTCTTTTTTTCCAAGCCAGTTTTTCCTTCGTACTTCTCAAACAGCTCAGGATCCTTGTGGGGCTGTAGACAACCAATAGAAGAATACTTCTATTATTATTCCCATTTATAACTGAAGGTGAGGAAGGCCCAGAGAAGTAAAGGGAACATCCGGAGATCAGTCAGAAAGTGGAAGAAGAACCAGAGCTCAAATCTTCCTATGTAGGTCTTATGTTCTAAGTTTATTTTTCTATTCATTATCATCATGATGTATGATCTCTAAGGTATTCAACATTTCTTTTTTAAAAGGCTTATGTCCAAGTTTCTTTTTTAAAACAGGAGAATTTGGAAATGTGACACTTTCACTATCTAAAATACTTGAGGTAATTTTGCAATATAATATTGTGTCACAAAGGGCTATGTAATATGTTGCAATAGAGGCCTGGTAGGCTACCTTTCAGGGATCCTCCTGAGAGCCCTGTGGGCCTGAGTAGAAGGTCAGACTTACATAATCTCTAAAGTCACTTCCAATCCTGAGAATCTAGGAACATTGAGCTCATCTCACAATTTCTTTTTTCCACTTATCCAAACATATATCTTTCTACTTATCTCAACACTACAAATTTCCATTTCTCTTTGAGAATACTAATATTTCAGATTTGTACAGTACCTAACATAATCTTACAGAGCTTAAGGAAAAGTGTTAGAAATGGAGTGTACCCTAAAGTTCATGTAGTCCGAAGCTGTCACTTTAAGAAGAGGAATCCAGAACCTTATCAAGAGGCACTGCCAGCCTAGGGCAGGCCTGCAACTAGAATCCATTTCTCAGGCCCAAGTCCAGGGTCCTTCCACTCACCACAAGACTCCCCTTATTTCATACTCACAACATGACAATGGGAGACCAGAATTGTAAGAGATACCACTGTTATTTTAAAGAAGGAAACTGTAATTAGTTAAGAAAGAAGTCTGACTGGACAAGTCAGGACTCAAACCGAGGTTTTCTGACACCAACGTTCTTTTCACCCCACCATACTGTCTTCCTATGGCTTTTCATGAGACCTAACCTTACCTTCCTTAACTTCCTCAAAATTAAACAGTTCCCCCAGAATACTTGGGCAAAGAGCTTGCTCGTCCTTCAACTTATCCTCTTACTGAAAACCCACTTACTGAAAGCCCACATGGTGTTTCCTTTTCTAACTATGCAGAGAAACAAGGCCATTTCCCATTTCTAAGGGCTATCTTCCACATTCTCTCCCTCCCTCTTTTGTGGTCTTCATGAAACATCTGCTTAGCTCTCTCCTTTGGTTCTAGCCCATGACTCCAAGGTCTTTGTTACTATAATTTGTGATGGCTTCCTCTGACAAATAATGAGTTTCCCAAGGTCATATGTAGAAACAACGAAAAGGGATCCCTTTAGTTTTTTCTCTCCTCTAAGAAGTCTGAGTTCTCCAATACTGCACATGCACAGTTTTTAAAAATCCAAGTGATACGAACAGCTTGGTCCTTTAAAAAAAAACCACATAAACAAATAGCTCTAAGCATAAAAAGAGACCTATAAGGGAAGGGATTGATGACCTGAAGATCCAGAGAGGCACTTTTTTTTCCTCTTCTTTCCCTGTACATAACAGCTGGGTCAGAGGTAAGAATGTTTGCCTGGAATGAAGCCCTTTGCCCTTCTACTGGGAGCAGGTGCCTTGAGGAGAAGTACTGCAGGAATAAGCTAAGTGCAGTTTTGCTCAGTGATGGAGAGCATCATCAATCAGGCAAAGCTACAGGAAAATCTTGTATCCTGACAGAAGCCTGAAGGAAAAAGATAACCAAAGAAAGCAACATATATATGTCTAGTGCCCTCAAAAATTAACAAGATGGAGCATGGAAGTAGTTCTGGAAGACTTTTTCTCGGCTTTCTCAGGTCTTACCAAAATTAGTCACTGGGGTAGAAAGGCACAGGTCACCAACCTCCCTACCTCACTTAAAGCATGGTTTAACAGGGACAATGAGCTTAAGGACCACATGTGACCTGTGTCCCCAAGGAAGTACAGAAAAGTGAGATCATATCCTTGGATGGCCACTGTGTTTTTAGGGGCCAGATAGGAGCAGAGTCAGGAATGGTTCCCCTGTTGCCTTGAGGGCCTGAAATAATCAAGAAGCAATAGTGATTGGAGGAGCAAGAGAGCAAAGTGAGTTGTCTCCAGTGTTTGGGTTAACTCAGGCTCTGGTCCAAGTGGGGCATTAAGATAATGGTATTTGGCAAGCAGAGCTGGAGAGCTATGGCATGAAGAAAGTATCAGACGCACACAGCAGGGTCAGGTGTGGATCCTGTCTCCCGTCAAGCTGAGGAACACAGGCAGTCCTTAAGTACCCTTTGCCCTGACCAAAGGGCCTGATCAAAACAGATAACTGAAGGCAGCAGAACCTATCATACCCTCAAAACTGAACAGTTGGCAGAGAGGAGATGAGGACAGGTTGTTAGTGGATGGATAGCTCTAAGTTAATGTTGTGGGGTAAAGAGAATTTCCCCTGAAGCTTCAGAACTGGGTACAAGCAGAACCTAAAGTAGTTATGTTAGGAGGAGAGAAATCTGCAACAAGCGAATAGAATAGCAGAATGAGAGAATTTATTGGGAGGGGAGTGGAAGAGAATAGGTTGGGGGATTTCATGGGCATGGGAAATGCCCCAGGCATTGAGAGCCAGCTGGGATCAAGCAGTGGCACAAACAGCAGGGCCTGGGGAGGGCAGGGAAAGATCAGTGCTAAGTCTGGCATGAACAGATAGTATATGATATTGAGAAAACTAAGAAAAGTGTAGAGGAATGGGACTTAAGGTTCACGGGGAAGAGAAGAGAAAACAACTATCCGTTACCCATGGGGCCTGGTAACCAGCAGAAGGCTAAGGGGGAGGATGGCAAGGGTGTCAGCACCTGGTACAAATATGCAAGGAGCTGAATTTTGTTTGTCCCAGAGGGTGGAGATATGTACATAGACCTCTAGTCTTTCCAGAGTGTTATGGGTGACCAAATGCCCTGCGTTAAACCCAACTGCCAGGTCCTTGAGGGGCCCCTACTTCTCAATGTGCAGGGAATTCCCTCCTCTCCCCCCCATTCTTTACCACGCTCTCCCAGGTCTCCCCAACCTTTCCCCTGGAACCTGGGTCTTGTTCCTCCTAACCCTAGGGGGTGGTGTGGGGGGAGTGCTGGCTCCATTCATTCTGTCCCAACTCATTCCTCTGCCACAGCAGCCCCCTCTGCCTTGCACTGGCCCAGGTATCCTTCCCCAAAGCTCTGCCCATCAGAGGATTCACCCCCTCCTCTTTTCTTTAAGGCCCTGGCAAGTCCCGGCTCCAGCTACGAGTCGGTCTTCCAGTGCTCCCGACTGGGGGGGGGGGTCCCCGGAGTGGGCCTCCACACGCCCCTCTCCCTGTCCGGAGCTTGGGAAGGAGCGGAGTGTCCCCGCTCCCCGGTCACCTGACTCGTGGAGAGAGGTCTCCACTCTCCCGACCCCCCAACTTTCAGGGAGGTGGGTCTCTGCAGGCCCCCCCTTTACAAGGGTCCCCACATTGCCCATCCCCGGCCCCGGGAAGGAGTCTCCGCAGCCCCTGCCCCGGGGGGTCTGGGGAGCGGGAATCTCCACACCCGCTATCCCCACTGCCCAGGGAAAAAGGACATCCACGGGCCGGGGGCTGGGGGCCGGGGAGGGTCCCTCTGGCCCCGCCACTGAGGAGAGCTGGGGGCCTCCACACTTCCCAGAGCGGGGGGCCGCCGCACTTCACACGCCGGGGGCGGGGGGGGGGGGTCGCGGCCCCACACTCCCCATTCCCCCCGCCTGCGGAGAGCCCCGGGGCAGCCACAGGGGCCCCCTCCCCCGCCCCTCTCGGCTCGCTCGCGCCGGGGCCGCAGTGCCGGTGGCGCCCGCGTCCCCGCGCCCTCCCGCGCCCCCCGCGCCCGCCGCCACTCACAGAACTCGGCCACGTAGAAGGAGACGGCGTAGTTCTCCTCGCACCAGTCCAGGGTGGACGTGGTGGGGCCCCAGTAGCCCTCCCGGTCTGCCCCCAGCGGGGCCATGGCGCTGCTGCCTCCCCGCCGAGCCCAGCCGAGCCAAGCCGGGCTGGCCGCCGCCGTCACTCAGGCAGCCCCAGCCGGCTCCGCCTCCTCGGCCTCCTCGGCGTCCCCGCCTCTGCCTCTGCCGCCTCCGGCGCAGCCACAGCCCGGCTCCGCCCCGGGGAAAGGGCGGGGCTGTCGCCGAGGCCCCTCAGACTCGGGCTCGAGGAGGAGCTGGGGGCGGGGAAAGGGCGTTGTCTCGGCGATCCCCGGGGAGGGGGGCGACCCTGAGTCCGGAGGTGGGGCCGAAACGAACGCAGGGAGGGGCGTCGGCGAAGGGACGGGCACCTTGGTTGCCATGGTAACTGAATGGTGGGTGGGGCCGGAGGCGGGGTAAAGAAGGAAGGTGGTGGAAGGTGGTCTTAGATGACCACAGTGAATAAAGGCCGAAGATGCCTGGTGAGAAAATGTCCCGGGAGTGCCATCAGGGCTCCCTTGATTTCGTGCCTCTCCCCCTCCTCCTCCATACTCCTTTTTTGTGGGGTCCAGACCTCGAAAGGAAGTGAAGGGAAAGAATTCCCCAGGATAGAGATAATACCAATAATTTGATCATAAAATGTATATGCTTAGAGTTCATCTAATCCTAAGTTAGATTCATACGACTTAGTGGTAGGAAGCATGGCGTTTAGGTACCAAAGGGGAAACTGAGGTTTAGAAAAGAGAAATCTCTCTTTCTAGGTTATATGGCTAAGAGCAGAACTAAGAGCCATGGACTCCTGTTGAGGCCTTTGGCTCAAAAATCAAGGTTCTTTTACCTAGGAGTGATGGCACATCACACAGAATGCCAATTACTACAGGGTCCATATAATCATTAGTCCCAACTTCTTCCTTTTTTTTTTTGTTCAATCATGTTCATCTCTTCCTCGCCCCATTTGGAATTTCTTGGCAAAGATATCAGAGTGGTTTGCCAGCTCATTTTACAGTTGAGGAAACTGAGGCAAACCAGGTTAAGTGACTTGCCCAGGGTCACACAACTAGCAAGTGTCTTAGACCAGATTTGAACTCAGGAAGATGTTTTCCTGACTTGAAGCCCAGCATCTAGCTGACCCAAACATACTCTTGGGGATAACAGGGATCAAATCTGGGGCCTCATCCATACAAGACAAATGACAAAACAAAAAAATGAGGATCAACAACAAGAAATTCAAGCCATTTGGGTTCAACAACCAAGTGCCCAGGCACTGTGTTAGGTTTTGGACTTCTGTCCTAGAGAAGCTTGAGCCCTTCTATTGGGTTATAGGGATAGTAATAACATATATACAAAGAAGCTTGGTGAGATGGAAAGATCATTGACTTGGAGCCTGAGGATCTGTATTCAAATTTTCCCTCTGGGAATTACTACTCAGTAGCTTTAGGCAATTTCCCCAGCTGTAAAAAGAAAGGGTTGGATTAGCTAATGGTTTCTTAACCTGGATCTGTAAACTTGTAATTTTTGTTTGTTTAGTTTGGGATGTAAATATTTTATCTTTTTTCCAGTTACATGTAAAACCAATTTATTACACTCATTTTAAAATGTTGAGTTCCAAATTATCTTCCTCCTTCCCTTCCCTACCCCTTCATTGATAAGTAAACTTATTTTCTTTTGCTATTTTGATAATTTCATATCAATACAATTGGTTTCCTTTGTGATCCTATGTCTTACATACATTTTAAAACATTATTCTGAAGAGGGGACCCTAGCTTCACCAGACTGCCAAAGGGGTCTTTCACACAAAAAAGGATAAGATTAAAAACCCCTGGACAAAATGGTCTCTGAGATCTCTTCTAGATCAAGATCTATAATAAACAGTACCACTTGTTTATCAAGGTTTATCAAGGTCAGCTACTGCACTGATGGTAAACTCTTCAACTTGAAAAGGCTACAAGCCAAGACCAAAGTGGAAGGAGTACTGGTGCATGATTTTCTGTTTGCAGATGATTGTGCATTCGATTCAGCCTCCGAAGCTGAGATGCAACAGGGTATGCATGGATTCTCTGCTGCTTGGCTAATTTTGGTCCAACAATTAACACAAGAAAACACAGGTGCTCCATTAGGCACCACCATACCATACATACAGGGAACCATCAGTTACATCAAATGGAGAAGTTTTGAATGTTGTGGTTAAGTTTACTTACCTTGGTAGTGTCCTTTCTAGGGATATACACATTGATAATGAGGTTGATGCATTGCCAGAGCTAAGTCAGTGTTTGGGAGACTGAAGGGAAAGTATGGGAGAGAAGAGGTATTTGACTACCAAACTGAAGGTCTACTACAGAACTGTTGTACTGACCTCATTGTTGTATGCCTGTGAAGCCTGTATAATCTACCAGCGCCATGGCAGGAAACTGAATTGCTTCTATCTGAATTGATTAAGGAAGATCCTGAAGATCACCTGGCAGGATAAGGTACCAAACACCAAGGTCCTTTCTTGAGCTAACTTGCCAAGTATTCAAGCTTTACTTGCAGAGATCACAACTTCAATGGGCTGGCCATGTTGTTTGAATGCCAAGCTTACCCTTGCCAAAAAGTCTTTTATGGAGAACTTGCAGAGGGCAAGAGCTCACATAGTGGTCAGAAGAAGTGATACAAAAACACTCTCAAGGTTTCTCTTAAGAATTTCAGAACTGATTGTGTGACACAGGAGACTAATCAGAGAAAGTGCTGTGCTCTATGAGCAAAGTAGAATGGAAGTAACTCCAAAGAAACATGAGATGAGCAAATTAGAGAATCCACCCCAAATGTTCATGTGGACTATTTGTGCCCAACCTGTCTCAGAACATTCAGAGCTTGTATTGGTCTGATCAACCACAGTCGGATGCACTGTACCTTGACTCTAGCATAGTGATGTCATTTTGGTCCTTTTTGAGAACAAAGGACAACAACCAACCAACCAGCTTAGGATTTAACGATTATTACGTCATTTGATCCTCACAACCATCTGGAGAGACAGGTACTGTTATTATCCCCATTTTAGTTAAGGAAATTAGTGCTTTTCCCAGAGGCAAACAGACTTGCCCATGGTCACACAGCTAGGGTGAATGAGGCCAGATTTAGAACTCAAGGCTATCCTGACTCCAGGGAGGAAGCTTGATACTCTGGATTACCTCGCTGTTCTACTATCTATGATAAATAAATGCAAACATCTTTGAGGGAGGGAGGGAGGGAATCAGAGGTTTACAGAAAAGGTGGCACAGAGCTTTAATGGAAAATAAGGCTTCTGAGTGACAAAAATACAGAGGGAGTGAATTAATTACAAGTACAAACGATGGCAGGCAAGGGAAGAAAGGTTCTGGAATGAATGGTAGACAAGTGTGGTTGAAATGTAGAGTTTATGAAGAGAAGACCTTAAAGACTAGAAAAGTACATCCCAGTCAATCTATGGAGGGCCTTAAAAGCTAGCAGGATGCCTTTTGGAAATGTGGGGACTATGGAATGCTGCATATGCTTTCAGATGTGGCCAATGTGTCAGCTGGTTTTGCCTGGCTACATTATTTTTTTTAAATTTGGAAGGAAGGCGCTCTTGGGGGTAGGTGAAAGGTCTATTCAGAAATGAGATTAAAAACAAAAGACTGTCACATAGTGGTTAATAAATAATGATAAGGTTAATAAATAATAAGATTAATAAAATAATTTTAGTAAGGTGGAACATTGCTCAGCCCTACACAGATTAATTGGGGAATATTTAACAAAATAAATAAACCACCATAAAGTATAGATAATGTTAATATGTGGTTTTGTAAGTCACAGTCCTACAAGGATCCTTAATACAGTTACTGGCTCCTGTTTTCATTTGAGTTTGACAGCTCCGAATTGGAGGAGGTAAGTGGCAAGTAACAGAAATAAAGATGTTAAGGCCTTAAAGGAAATTGTAAAGAAGTGTTAAGGCTTCCCTAAACCTTCAGGGGTAGCAGCTAAATGACATTGTGGAGAGAATATTGGCCTGGAGTTAGGAAAACCCGAGTTAAAAACCAGCCTCAGATACTTAACTAGTGTGACCCTGGACAAGTCACTTAACCCTGTTTGCCTCAGTGTGCTCATCTGTAAAATGAGCTGGAGAAGGAAATGGCAAACTATTGGGGCCCTTTAAGACTCTACCTGAACTCTGAGAACCCACGGAAAACTCAGTCAAATGACAGAGTAACTCAGACTAGGGTTAGAGGCACCTGAGCGTATGTCCTGCCCTGTGATTTTGGGGTATTGAGCATGTGCTGCTAACAGGGGAGCACTCCCCTGCCATGAGAAGCCTGCTACTACTGAGGCATGTGGGGGAACAGAGTTGGGGGAGGGGAAAGGAGATAAAAGGAGGGAGGGAAGGTGAAAGGGGAGGGAGGAGAGAAGAGGGAATTGTAAATGAGAAAGAGATTAAACAGCAAGACATTACATCTTGGTGTCAGGACTCCTTTGTCTGTTTGGGAGGAGCAGGCTCCCCCAAGGGGTTCGTGGGGGTGAAGCAGAGATTGCAGTGGGGTGACCATAAGGGTCGTAGTAGGGTGACCAGAATCGAGGAAGACGATTGGAGTGCCGCAAAGGCAGCTGGAGAGGTAAGTTTGACGTCAGCCCAGTAAGGCAGGTCCTTACAGCAAACCTCTCCAGTGCCTTTGCCAAGAGAACCCCAAATGGGGTCAAGAAGAATAGCACTTGACTGAATAACTACAGACCTTTAGGAACACTGAGCCTGACATGTAGTAGCTTCTATAGAAATGCTTATTCACTTCCTTCCTGAAGGATCAGCTATACCCATAGTGTCTTTAAAGGCAAAATACTTTGAGTCTCTATGAAGGAAAGTCATCCCTGTCCATCAGGGAAGTCTGACTGTGAAGAAGAAAGCAAGCTAGAGCGGTAGAACCCAATCAGTTGTCAGCTGGTTTTTCTGTGTCCTTAAAAGGATTTTTTCCCTCCCTTCCCTTTGGAGGGAAAGTGCTCTGGGACTGAAGTTAGGGTCAGAATTCTTGGACCTCTAAATATTTTTTTCCTTTTTAAACCTGTGGAGGCTTAATGGACTCTTCCCCAAGGTAAGCTCCCAAGCAGAGCACACATCCCAGATTGGGGGGATACCCCCTCAGTGTCCAGGCCTTGAAGGCAGCTGGGCAACATTGGAGACAGAAAATAATGCTTTCTTTTTCTCTACATAGTGATGACGATGATGATGATTCATAATTTTTAAAAATATTGAACAAAAGGGGGCAACTAGGTGGTACAGTGGATGGAACGCCAGTCCTGGAGTCATTAGCACCTGAGTTCAAATCCAACCTCAGACACTTGACACTAGCTATGTGACCCTGAGCAAGTCACTTCACCCCAATTGTCTCACCAAAATAAATAAATAAATAAACAACAACAAAAAAAAATGACAAGTTACAATCTTAAAAAAAAGATCCAAATCATTCTTTGCCTTTTTCCTCCTACCTCTTCCAGAATCTAGCAGGGAGAGTGGAGAAGGGACTTCTCCCCTACCCCTAAATGCCAACTGGTTGGATATGTAAGAGTAAGACAGAGGGCGGCTAGGTGGCTCAGTGAGTAGAGCGTTGGCCCTGGAGTCAGAAGGACCTGAGTTCGGATCCGGCCTCAGACAACGCACACACAAACAAAAACCTAGCCGTGTGACCTTGGGCAAGTTACTTAACCCCAATTGCCCTCCAAAAAAAAAGCAAAAAAAAAAAAAAGAGTAAGACACAGTGAGGATTCAAAGGTGTCTCCAAAGTTGCTAACCAGGATGACTAGAAGTATGGTGGTGCCCTCAACAGAAATTTGTAAGAGAGGTGTGGGGGTTTGAGGGAGTGGGGAGATATAGAATGAACTTTATTGTGGATATGTTTAGTTGAAATGCCCACAGGTCAAACAGTTTAAAATATCCAATAGACAATTCATGATATGTGACTGGAGTTCGTTCAGGAAGGAAAATAGAGCTGAATGTGTATAGGGCTTTCCAAAAAGTCTTATTATAATTATAAACTATTTTAGATAAATATATATATATATATATACATACATACGTGTGTGTGTGTGTGTGTGTGTGTAAAATCAGACTTTGACACGTGTCCAGTTCATTTAAGATGGCAGCACCCATGTGGGACATGTCAGGGACCTGCTTCTGGGAGAAGAAATTTTGGGATCTTTCTTGCATTTTCTAAATAATAACAGTGGCTTGCATTTTTACAATGTCTATACTGGGACCGTCTTGCTCTCATTTTCTGGTGGCATTTAGAGGTGAAGATTTTGTTCACCCTATAGCATGGGTACCTTGTCTGGGTGACAACTGGGTGAGGGGAGGGTCATTTCCCCTGTGCAATTGGTCTAATGTTTCAATCTCATTTCACTCGTACTTTTCAGTTCTAGATGCAGGGAGTGCCATCCCAAACCTGGACGATCAATCCTTGGAGCCAGGATTCCAGGGGTGATGTTGCTGCCAGTCTAACAATGAAGCCCTGAGAAGCCAGGGTGCTGGGAGGTGAGCCCAGGAAGGCTTTGGACTTCAAATCTGGGGGGACTAATGCTATACAGGAATCGAGCTAAATTGTGAGCCTAATCCTCTTCTCTCCATAGAGACAGGGGCTTTAGGAGAGATTATGCTCCCTAGGAGTTGGGGTAAGTATTTGTAGGTTTTTGCTATACCTTTGAAGTAAATATTCCTTTATAAAAGCTAATCTTACTGCTAAGTAGTTAAATGGAACTGGGGCCTTGGACTCCTAAAAGTGAAGGAAAACAAATGAATAGGGGCTTAAGCAGATGGCAGAGAATAAATACCTTCTGACTCCTGGGGGAGGGTGAAATACAACTACTGAGTGTTAGTGAAATACAAGATTTGGCTATGTGAAGGCTTTCTCTCTAGCCTCTGGCATAGCTACTTTTCCCAGATTACACCTTTTTCTCTTCCCACGAAGTAGTTTTTTTTTTTTTTGAGGGCAGTTGGGCTTAAGTGACTTGCCCAAAGTCACATGGCTATTTTTTTGTGTCAAGTGTCTGAGACTGAATTGGAACCCAGGTCCTCCTGACTCCAGGGCCGGTGCACTATTCATTGCACCACCTAGACGCCCTTCTACTAAGTAGTTTTGAAGGTACCAACTTCCCTTTCTCCATAACTCCACCCCCCACCCCTAACTCAGTGCCCAAAGATTCTCTGAGACCATTGCTGTCTAACTCAAATAGAAATGCATGTCTGTGGTTCCTGCCGTATTGACTTATTTTTAAATCTATGTTTAAAACATCTATGTTTTGTTGTATTTTTATTTGTTTTGTTAACTATTTCCCAATTACACCTTAATCTCATTTGTGCAGTACTGTGGGAGTACTGTGGTCCATGTGCAGCCTGTAAGCCTTCTATTTGACATCTCTGCTTTAGACCCTTGAATCTGGTTAAATCTGGACTTGTTTTTTTTAGCCTAAGGATACAGGGGCCTGTATATTAGAGATTCATGTGAATATCTAAAGTTGTTATTTAGGAATTCCCAAAACTTATTTTTATAATAGGCAGAATTTATATAGTGCTTTAAGGTTTGCGAAGTGCTATGAATGTTATTTCTTTTATATCAAAAATATTAAAATCTTTACTGCTTAGAGCCCTCTAGCCAGAATAAAACCCTAATTATTTTAAACAGAGATATTCCCATCCTGTTAAGTAGTTAAATGGAACTGGAGTGCTTGGATTCCTAAATTCTTCGTATTTCCAGAAATTTACTGGAATCTTCCATTGTATTCCCCCTCCTCTATAAAATTATAGACATCCATCACAAAGAAGTTATGATCAAACATAATTTTTTTTAAGTATGTGAAACAAAATCAGGAAACTGGCCAGCAATAGGCACAGGGTAAGGATCTGGAGAAGTTAAACCTTTCGCAGCTTTTCCCCAGCTCTCAACCGGACAGGCTAGCAGGCTTTGTCTGTTCCAGCCACCCCCATCAGAGTTCTTTTAATAGGAAAAGTAGCAAGCCAGGGAGGCCCTACCAGGGGTGGGGAACCTGCAGCCTCCAGGCCACATGTGGCCTTCTAGGTTCTTGGGTGTGGCCTTTTGACTGAGTCCAGGTTTTACAGAACAAATCCTTTTATTAAGGGGGTTTTGTGAAGTTTGGATTCAGTCAAAGGTGGTCTTGAGACTTGCAGGATCCCCACCCCTGTGGGAGATACCTCAATAACCCATTATTAGTTTCTATTCAAAACACATGCCTTCTCAGAAACAATGATTGGACATTGTAAAGGGGTAGATAAAGGCTTGAGGTCAGGAAAATTTTCCCTACAATTAGAGCTGCCCAAAAGAGTTTGAGTAGCCTCAGGAGATAGAGTGGGTTACTGTACCCTACCCCTGCTCCACTTCTCTGCTTCACTTTATCACCTAGCTAAATGATGGAGCCTTCTGTTGAGGTTAGGTTTAGGGGTGCTCGGGACCCCAAAATACTGACACACTGGGTCCTGCCTGTATGAATTCCACCCTATCCTTTCAGCCAAATAAAACAAAGTTTACTAAAGATTCAGCTTATTGGGTAGACTCTTTTTTTTTTTTTTTGGAGGGCAATTGGGGTTAAGTAACTTGCCCAAGGTCACACGGCTAGGTTTTGTTTGTGTGTGCGTTAAGTGTCTGAGGTCGGATCCGAACTCCAGGGCCGACGCTCTACTCACTGTGCCACCTAGCTGCCCCTATTGGGTAGACTCTTAAGGAGCTTGAGCATTTGTATCCCTAATGCCACCAGTATCCTTGTGACTAGTAGGATATTGATGGAAATGACTGGTATGCTGGGGTGACTAAAGATCGAATGTGGGGGGAATCTTGATGGGAGTAACCAGTAGCATGGACAATGGGATTCAGGGTGGGGAGTAGCTGAGCTATAATGAAAGGTTTATGGTCTCTAGAGAACACCAGGTCAGGTGGGGAAATTCAAGGAGATTTCAAGGTGGGGTTTCCTAGGGCCCTTTAGACAAAAGGGACCTGAACTCTTATGAGGTAAGGGACAAAGGTCTTGGCTTGGGCCCATACCCAGTCAAAGTGTCACGTATTTTTACCTAAAATTGTTCTGAGCTGGAAGGGACATAAGAAGAATCTTCTGGTGCAATCCCCCAAAGCCCAGAAAGATTCAGAGACCCACTTACCCAACTTCGAATAGGTAACAACTAACAGTAGGAATTTGAACTCAGCATAAATCTATAGTTTTCTGATTGCAAATCAATGTTTTCCCACATTGTAGGGTGAAAGAAGAGTAGAAGATAAGACTTGGAAGTTAGATTTTAATCAGTGCATGTTAGACTTATTCTCTTAAGAAAATTCCAAGGCATGGTGTGTAATGGGAAAAAACCAAACTAGTGGATTTTGTATTCTAAGGACCTAAATTTGAATCTGGGTTCTGCTTCTTGCTAAATTAAAGGAGCATGGGGAAGCTAGGTGGCCCAGTGAATAGAGCACTGGCCCTGGAATCAGGAAGACAGTTCAAATCCTGCTTCAGACACTTAGCTCTTACTAGCTGTGTGACCTTGGGCAAGTCACTTAACTCCAATTGCCCTGCCCTCCCCCCTCCAAAAACAACAACAACAAAATAAAAGTAAACTAAACAAGCTCTAGGAAGTCACTTCTAGCTAAACCTCAGTTTATTCAACCACAGTTTATGCATCTGTAAAATGTGGGTGGTGTGTCCCTTCCAAATCTAAATCTTGAGTCTTTAGCAATGCCTATATTTATTTATTTTCTTCCAAATAAATAAATAGATAACTTGGAAATTTTCACCCAGAATTTAGGCTAGAGGTTCCTGATATGGGATCTGTGAAGTTCTTGAAAAACATATTTTGATAATTGAATTTCAATATAATTGGTTTCTTTATAATCCTTTGCATTTTATTTTATGGTTAAAAAATTTATTCTGGAGAGGGCTCCAGAAGCTTTACCAAACTTTCAAAGGGATCCCAAAACACCCCCACACAGAGAAAGGTTAAGAATTCCTCTTTTAGACAGTCTTATATCCTTTCAATAGTTATGAGGATGTAATTAAGGATCATAGATGAAAGCCCTGATGACAGGGCTTTCTCTCCAGTAGGGATTTATGTAGAAATGCCATTTCAAGAACCCCAAGAAAATTCAGAACCACATAGCTCTAACTTTTTGCTACAAATGAACCTTTTTATTTTTATGAGAGTATGAACTTGAGGGCCTTGATTGATTTATTTATAGTATTCAGGTTTTTTAATCCACATGTATTAGAAGGAAATTATTTTATCAGAATGAATTTGCTTCATCTTGATAATATTATTAGGAAAAATGACATTTTTTTCTTTTAGATAAAAATAACCTTTGATGTACTTTGTCACAAGAGAGCTAGTATGTTGCAAAATATTGTCATAGAATTTTGCAATGAGCCTTCACTTTAATGGATTTTTTATAAAATTGATTACTTTTGTAACAACTTGAATAACTTTATGTAGCTCTTCACTCATATTTCTCAGTGTAAGTGGTGGCCTGTTCAGTAAGCAATGTGTTCATAATCACATGAGGGCCACATTTTTTTCTGCGTTTTTTTTTTTTTTTTGCTTTTTGGAGGGCAATTGGGGTTAAGTAACTTGCCCAAGGTCACACGGCTAGGTTTTTGTTTGTGTATGTTAAGTGTCTGAGGCTGGAACTGAACTCAGGTCCTTCTGACTCCAGGGCCGGTGCTCTACTCACTGTGCCACCTAGCTGCCCCTATTTGTCTGCATTTTCTTGACATTGCTTTTACTCCATTGGTGTAGAGTACATTATGCTTCTCCAACATTTGATGATTTGCATGAAAAAAACTTGCCAATTTTTTGGAAAATGTATTTGGTAGGGCTCTACATTCAAGGTTTCTAAAGCAACAAATCTTCTCTAACAATTTCAATATATTGTACTTGTGTAATCAAGTGAGCATCTTTACCTCTGTTGCTTTATTCAATCACAATGCAAAATATAAAGATTTTAGTTTGTCAGCTAATTTATCATCCCAGTTTACCTTCAACTATCAATAGGATCAAAATGAAGCTTGGCAAATCATATCCAAAGTGGTTTTGAATGATTCTACTTACAGGTAATGTGGTGTAAAGGATAATTAGACATTTGTTATTCTGCAGCCCTTCAGTATGTTTGCCATTCTTCAGAATCTTTTAAATATCAATGAGATAGCCCAGAAATCTAATCTGTCCATTTTTTCAGTATGCTTGGACATAGTTCATCTGGTTCAAGTAATTCAATTCATCAAGGGCAGCTAGCTTCTTTCTTACTATCTCCTTCTCTTGGGTATCAATTCCGTATTTATTATTTATTATTCTTTTTCATTTAAAAGATCACTCACCTTGGCAGAAAAAAAAAGAGTTGAGCAAGTCTATATTTTCCCTTTCATTAATTATTATTATCCCATTTATCTAAAACAGTGATCCAATTCTTCTGTTGATCTTTCTCTTTCCCCAAACATAGCTTTTAAAATTGGGAGGGGGATTTATGGTTATCCTTAATTTTTCTTACAGGACCCATCATATTAGAAATTTTAGCACTTGTGACACTTGTCTTACAAGACCATGCCATGATTTTACAGCCATCCTC
The DNA here is from genome assembly GCA_011680675.1 of Gymnobelideus leadbeateri. NCBI lineage: Eukaryota > Metazoa > Chordata > Mammalia > Diprotodontia > Petauridae > Gymnobelideus > Gymnobelideus leadbeateri. The sequence goes on from WOXC01000343.1 coordinate 40,228, forward strand.
CATTACTGCCCTTGTTTCTATCTTCTATATGTATCTTTTAAAAATTTAAGTTGGTTGGTGAGTTCCCCTGGACATATTGGTCTCTTTAAACAACTCCTCTTTCTGCTCTTCTTAGGATTTTTTTCTATGTATTTTCAGATTTTCATTCTTGAGAGTTTCCCATGCCTCCTGGGCTGACTTCCTCTGCAAAATTTTAGACCAGAGAATCTTATTTATGGTTCCTTCTGCATATAAGATTATTCTCATATTTTTCTCCTTCTCTACCACAAATTTTAAAGTGGATTGGTCACTTCCTCCCAAAGATCACATCATTTTCACTCCAGGAGTCAGTCCTCCATGTTGGTGAGAATCAGATCCAAAAAAGGAAGTTCACCCTCATAGTTTCATAGATTTAGAATGAAAAGATCTTAGAGGCCACTGAACCTAATCCCTTCATTTTATAGAGGAAGCAGTGTAGGCACAAAGAGATTAACTGACTTGAACAGGGTCATATAGTAAGTGCCTAAGTTTTTTGGTTTTTTGAGGGGAGGGTTGATCTTTCTGAATCCAAATCCGGGGGCCTATCCACTATCATGTGTTGTCCCTCATCCTTGTTGGTTCTTCCACCTTTTGGAGGATGAAATTATAATTAAGACAAGTCAGGAAAATATTAGCTGTTTGACTTTTATAAATGTTTGGATAATTGAAGTTCTCCATCACTACTATGTTATGATGCCCTTGGTGCCAGATTTGTGATCTGTTTCCCAAGCTCCTCATCCATTTACTCTTTCTGTCCAGGTGCTCTGTAATGTATCTTTTTTTTTCCGTTAACAAGCTTACTTTAATCAAACAAACATATATTACTTAGTTCAGGGGGGAAAGGTCAGCACCCCAAACTTCAGAGTATACAGACAGATCAAACAGGCTTTCAAACTGTCAAACCATTATCAATATCAAAATCACAGTTACCAGAGAGGGAAGCATCAACATCTGCGTTTTCAAAGCCTGGGGGGCTCTCAACGGCTGCCCAGAGTCTCATCTGGTTAAATCACACAACACTTCTCAAAGTGAGCCCCTGATCTGTAATATATCTTAATGGTAATATGTGGCTTCTGTTTATGCCTTCATTGATTTTACTCAGACATCCTCTACCATTCTTATTTCCCTTTCATTCTTGTATTTCCTCATGCAAGTATATCTTTTTAATATAAAATACTATTTCACTTCCCCCTCCCTCCTTTGCCTATCCTGTTTCTTTTGAATCAGGTATGTCCTTCCAGAACCATAATCTAGTCATAGGTCTCATCCCACTAAGACTCAGTAATACCTATGAGGTCAAATTCGCTCCTTTGCGTTAGAATTTCTATTTCACACTGCTCACTACACATATTTTGGACATTTGTATAGAGATCTGAAATAACTGAGGAAACAAAGGTTTGAGCTTCTGATCATATTGATTTATTAAACAACACATGCCAATTGCATAACAGATCAGGACCAGGCCTCCTTAGCTTGGCACTGGGCACTGCATATGGGGGAGACAGATCTTTATGCATCTAAAGAAAACAATTAAAATGATATAAACTAGGATACAAGATTAGGTAATCTGATTTCTAATTGGAAGAAAGATTAGGGACTTTACAAGTTGAAAAGGAAGCAAACAGGTACAATTCCCTGAAATTAGAGGGGGGGAAAAGCCATTCCACTCCCCTTTCCCCCCGCAGTGTCTGTATTCAATTAAAGGAACCTGGAAACAGTAACTGTTGACCAGCATGGAGCCAATTCTCAGATAAGACAGAAGGGCTGCTTGAGATGTATAATTGTGAGAAAACTCCTTGTATCATTCTTAGGAACTGACTGGATTTCTGGTCAGTATCACCTAGGTCCTTAGCTAAGTGTCTCTAAGGAACAGGTAGAAGTGGTCCAGCTTCCTAGCCATGCAGAGTTAGGTTCAAATAATGCAATAAAGTTTTCTCAGAATTGCCATAATTGAATACAGTTTTCTCACAAGACAGAAATTGGACTACACCCATGATTGAACTGAAGGGAATTGAGCTAGATTGGAGTCAGAAGATGGAGTCAGTGTGGTTCACTCAATTCCCACAGATATTGGAGGACATAGGTTTAATTATGGGCTTCTTTCTTGGATTTTGTCTCTTCTGAATTTCTGGGTGTCTCTCCTTCTTTTCTTTCCATACCTTTGAAGGCTCCAAGGAAAATTTTCTGTTATCCTTACATTTCAGTTTTGTTTTTGTTTTTTTTTTGGAGGGCAATTGGGGTTAAGTAACTTGCCCAAGGTCACACGGCTAGGTTTTTGTTTTGTGTGTGTTAAGTGTCTGAGGCCGGATCTGAACTCAGGTTCTTCTGACTCCAGGGCCAGCGCTCTACTCACTGCACCACCTAGCCTCCCCTTACATTTCAGTTTTAAGCTCTTTTAATTATATTAATCTGTAATAGTGTTCAGTTCTATTGATTTTAGAAAAGATATTGACAATCTAGAACATTTCTAGAGGAAAGTGATCATGATGGAGAGGGAACCATAAACTCTGTTCTTTATTAATTTTCTTTTATTTTTGCTTTTGGGAGGGCAATTGGGGTTAAGCAACTTGCCCAAGGTTAGGCTTTGTTTTGTTCTTTAAAGATCAACTGAAGGAAATGGAGATATTTAAACCTAGAGAACACCAGGTTTGTGAGGTGGGGGTGAAAATCACAATTGCTTTCCTCATAGTTTAAGATCTATTATAGGGAACAGGTGTTAAGATTTTTTTGGAGGCAGCACAGTACAATCTAATGAGTGTTAGATTTGGAGTCCAACTACCTTTGTTCAATATTGCCACGTTCATATACACATGTGTACTTATACAAACACATACATACATGTATGTGTATGTATGCATATATGTATTTATGTGGTATAGGATACCAGACCTTTATCAGAGACTTGATATAAAGATTTTTCTCCAATTTGTTTCCCTTGGAATTTTAACTGAATCCATTTTTCTTACACAAAAGCTTTTTGATTTTATGTAATTGGAATTGTCCATTAAGATAGATGAATGGATAAAACACAAATCTTCTGTGATGATCACTTCTATGTCTTGTTAGTTAAGAATTTCTCCCACAGTCATAGTTATGAAATTACCTCCTGGCCTTTTAGTCTAATTTTTATATTTAGGTTATCAATTTAAAATTTATTATATTATATTATATTATAGAGTTAATATATTATTGATACAATATGTGAAAAGATCACTGCTCTTCCCTCTGTTCTCAAACGCCATGGCCTTGGCACCCTGGGTCTGAGGACAGTCCAGCTTGTGTTCTTCCTTATATATAGTATAGCTCCTCCCTGTTCTGCCCTTTTCAGTTTCATCAGCAACTTCCTCCCAAGGTGTTAACTACTTCAGTGTTAATTAAATAGCTTAAATAAGGTGTTAACTTGAAACAAGGTGCTAAGTACCTGCTTACTTGCCAATACAAAGGGGCATGGAAAATCTTCAGATTCCATTAACATTACAGGGGTTCCTTTAGGGTACTTCTAAAAAATGAACCTTTAAGGTCCAAGGGTATTTGCCAGAACTATGGTGGCAGAAACTAGCCACTTTGAATCTGTGTATAAGGGAGACTCAACAGGAGAATGCTGAAGTTGTGAGAGATAGAGTGTTTTCAGGGTTCTAGTGCCTCCCTTCTATGTACAATAATCCCAATTATAGCTGGGCTTGGCTTGGTAAAGACACCATGGAACATGTATATAGAAGAACCTATTGGGGCCATCTTAGGAATATTCTTGGGGCTGAGCTGAGTTCCCCTCACCACTTCTGGAGATACATGTACTCAACACCAAAGGAATTTGGGATGATGCAGCAATTCCTTAGTTCCTATGATAGCAATAAGAGGAGGGGGTTGCCTTAAAGAGAACTGGCAACTAAGCCAGAGAGAACCACCCACTCAGTAAACCTTAAAAGGAATGACTTCAACTTCTGGAGCTCTTTCAATCTGCCAAGTCTGTGCAAATTCTGGAAGCTTTTTGTACTACCTGTTTTGGGGGGCAAGGGAAGGGATCTTCCTCCTCTTCCTACCTCCTTCTACCATGAAGGCTGCTTGCACATGGCAACAAACACATGTGTTGCTTAGGTAAGCCTAGGTAAATGTAAGCCTAGAATTTGTGCCCCAGCTACCTCTTCTGCTTTATATTTCTTTCTCTGAACATAGGTGAACAAACAAGATACTGAGATGAACATTAACAGCCTTGGAGGTAATTGCCTAAATTTGAGAGCTTTCAGTCAGGGCTCACAAGAGGGAGGAGTATTATGCAGCTACAACTATGTCAGAGAAGATGCCAATAGGAGGATGAGACTAATTAGTCAGTGGTCCCATAATCTTCTCATGTTTTAATCTTTGGAGTATCAGTCTGTCAGGACAGTATAATAGGAGTCCCTCGGAGGCCCTATGTCATGTTGTCTTGTCATTCTGTGTTTTACAGGTTTCTTTTGTGCAGATGAAATAAATAGCTGCCCTACCCCACATTTACATTTTACATTGAATACCATTCTAAGTCCTTTTGGGAAGCTTATAATAATGACCCCACCTTTGGGGGTAGGTCTTTGAATTTTAAGTGATTTCTCCCAGGTTTCCAGAATGAGCGTATATAGAGTCAGAAACAATGAGAAATAAAAGGGCCTGATCCTTTCCTTATGAGAGCACCCCCTAGCATTGTGGGTGAGGAATAATCTAATACTGTGCCAATTAAAGAACCTTGATAAGAAAACTTGATAGGATTCCATATCTCAATATGGAGTTTCTGACTTCCATATAAGCTTGAGGGAAGAGAGAGTGGCTGGAAGTAGTGAAGGAACTCATGGACTTAGAGCTATGTGAGTCCATGGTAGTATGAAAGTTCTAGAGGATGTCAGATCCAAACCAAAGTACTCGACTCCCAAGTCACTACTCTTTTCATGACCCATTGTTATGTCTTATCTAAACTCCTTTATGTCCTCAGCACCTAGAATAATTCTTTGCCTGAGCAAATGATGTGAAGAAAGGCTAGGGGGTGTTATGTGCAAGTAGGTGCTTAATAAATTTCACAAATTGTTGAAATTAATTGATTAATTATGATGCAGATCCACCACATACCAAAACTGATGATCCTACACTAGCCTATCTTGTTTCTGTCCACACAACCAAACATCTCGTTGATTCATCCCACTGAGTTTTAAGCCTCCTAGTCCACTGTGTGTGGAATTATGAAATCCATTCTGGAAGTTGTATGATCCACTTGTTTTCCACCATCATTTCTACATGGTCCAACTTCTCTCTATGTGAGAAGCTTCACCTAGTAGCCCTGGTCTTCTGTGAAGTTCTCTATTTGGCATGAATTGAATTCAGTTACATGCCGAGTGAATTCCAGCTTCTGCTCTTCAACAGCCATCGATGACCTACACTCTAGTGTGCACATTGTTGTGAGAGACTCTATTAAATTCAATGTTTCTGTCTTAACCTTAATGGGTTTTTCACTGATGAACAGTCCAGGTCAGCAGATGAGGTTGGAACTAATACAGGTCACTTTTCATCTTCTGATTCATTCTCCATTTTGCCAGTTCCTTGTTCTGGTGACACTTTGACTATGGCCAGGAAATATTGCCTATATTTATTTGTGATTCCCACAGCAGGTGAATTCTCTTCACCAACACCACTGGAAACCTCTTTAAGACTTATAAGAAGATTTCATGAATTTCTTGGCCAAAAAACAGTTCCTCCCTTAGTGACTGACTTTTGGTGTATACTTGGGTTGAGTTGGTTCTGGAATGATAAACACAAAGTCTACGGCTAGCCTAGTAGTTGGAAACTTTCCAAAACAGTAGTCTAGTTGTTTTCAGTTGTATCTGACTCTACATGAACCCATTTGGGATGTTCTTGGCAAAGATGCTGGAGTGGCTTGCCATTTTCTTTTCCAAGAGGAAACTGAGGCAAATAGTGTCACACAGCTAGTAAGTGTTTCAGGACAGATTTTTACTCAGAAAATTGTGTCATCCTGACTGGCATGCCCAGTACTCAATCCACTGTGCCATCTATTTGCTTTTTCATCAACACAGTGAAGGAAAGTAGATTTTGCTTTAATGTAAGGAAGAATTCTCTAACAATTACAGGCATCCAACAACAAAATAAACTGCTTTGTGAAGCAGTGAGTTCTGTAAAATTCTATAATCCAGGGAGTAAAGGATTGTGATAGTCTTCCTATTTTCTTGTCTAGCCTCCTATTCAGGGAGGAAGAGGCTACCAAAAGACTCCCTGAGAAACTGGGTAATGGAGTGAAAAGTGTGGGACTTGCTGACAGAAGAAATCTAACCTCAAAGCCTGACTCTAACTCTTATAGCTGTGTGATGACAGGAAAGTCACTTAATTGTGCTGAACCTCAGTTGTCTAATGCATAAAAGTAGGCTAGATAATACTCTCACTACCTCTCTCACAGAGTTATTTTTTGTGTGTGTGTGCTTTTTGGAGGGGGGAGGGCAGGGCAATTGGGGTTAAGTGACTTGCCCAAAGTCACACGACTAGTAAGTGTTAAGTGTCTGAGGCTGGATTTGAATTCAGGTCCTCCTGACTCCAGGGTTGGTGCTCTATTCACTGGGCCACCTAGCTGCCCCTCTCACAGAGTTATTGTGGGAAAATCATTGTGCAAGATGAATTATTGTGGCATTATGAGCACTAGGGAGGAAAAGTGAAGAACTCTATCTCCTGTTGAGTTCAAAATATAGTTTGAGATGTTTCAGCAGCAGCGCTATTGATCTGAGTTCTCTTCATTGCCCTAGACAAGGTGGAATATATAGTATGCTTTAAGAATTCACATCATCAACAACATTTATTAATCATCTACTATAAGCAGGGGATTGTACTAGGTGCTAGGTATACAAAATAAGGCATTCTTTGCCCTTAAGGAGTTTATGTTCTACTAGTAGAAGACAATAGGTATTTGATAAATTAGTACAAGGTAATTTGAAAAGTGAAGACAGTATTAAGCATTGGAGGGATTAGGGAAGGCTTTCCATAGGAAGTGAAACCTGAGCTAAACCTTGAAGGAAAGTCAGGATTTTGAGAATTGTAGATGAGGAAGAATGCATTCTAGGCATTGAAGATGATTTGTGCAAATGTACAGAGATGGGAAATGGAACAACTACTAAGCTAGGTAGACTGAATGTAGATTACATGATGGGAATAAGATGATTATACAGAAAAGGCAAGCCAAAGTCAGTGGTTGCGGTTATGGAAGTCTTTTAAGTATCAGGCTGAGGAGCTAATATTTTTTTTGTGTGTACACTGGAGGGGCTTAGGCAAGAGAGTGACATGGGCAGACCTGTGCCTTTGGAAGATGACTTTTACCACTGTTTGGAAGGGGGGTTAGAAAGAGGGAAAGACTAGAAGTAGAGAGACCAATTAGGCCAATTAGGAGAGAGATTGGGCCTGGGCATGTATGGAATCACCTGCTTAGAGATGATAATTGAACCTATGGGAATCCATGATATCCCCAAGGAAGAAATTGTATGGAGAGAGAAGAAAAAAAAGCATCCAGGAAAGAATTTTGAGAGACATCTATATTTAGGTTTCTGGGAATAGCTGGAGAGTCAGCAAAGGAAACTGAAAAGGAGCAGTGATATTATTAGGAGGAGAAGCCGCAGGCAACATTGTCATGGAAGCCAAGGGAGGTGAAAGTGCTCAAGAAGGGGGTGAGGTGTTCTGTGTCAAAAGCTACAGAGAGAAGATAGGATCTTAGATTGGGAGCTGGAGGAACCTTAGGGTTCATCTACTTGAGCTCTCTCATTTTATAGGTGAGAAAACTGGGGCAATGAGTTTCAATGACTTGACCAAGGTCACCCAGATAAGATGGCAGAGCCAGGATATGCCTTCAGGTCATGATAGTCCAAATCAGGAGTCCAAACAGCTCTCCAACTGTTATATTTTCATTGTGAGCATTTACTCAGAAATTGGCAATCACTACAAATCTGGGCTTGACTTATTATTTTGTTGATTGTCTAGACTTAAGAAAGTCTTTAAAATGCATATTAAATTTCAAAGTGTGTATGCACAGATTATTATTATTTTTTAGAGAGGCCAGTTGTTAAACATTTACTGGTACAATCCTGGATTGCTTTATAGACATTACTTGTGCTCAGCAGATGTGCAAAGAGAAGGCTCAGAGAATGAAGTCATCACCAGACTTCAGGCCTGGTGACTGAAGGCTAATAAAAATGATAACAACAGGCCTTAAAGTTTACAAAGTGACTTTACTTCATTATCTCACTTGAGCCTAGTGACACCGTTTGTCAAAATCCAGTGCTGATTCCACGATGCCATAGTGTCAATGAGGGGCAAAAAAAAAAGACTTGGATTTAGCAGTTAAAGAGTCACTGATAGATTTGGATATAGAAGTTTCAGTAGAGTGTTGGGGTTGTTAAAGACTGAAAAGTGAGTGGGTGGTTAGGAAGTGGAAGTGCTGAGAGCAGACAGCTCTTTCTAGGAGTTTGGTAGCAAAAGGAATATAGCTGTCTTCTTGTATTTGAAGGGCTGGTAAGTGAAAGAAGCACTTAGCTTGCTTTGCTTACTCCAGAGAGCAAACCTAGGGGGAGTGAGTGGAAGTTGCAAAGAGGAAAATTTAGGCTTAAAATAAGGGAAAATTTCCTGACAATTAAAACTACCAAAAATTAGAATAGACTCTTGTTCTCTCAAGAGAGAACATATTCTCTCTCTCCTTGGAGACCTACAGGCATAGTTTGGATAAATATTTGTCAAGTAATCATAGAATTGATTATTTTTCACGTCGAGCTTGTATTAGATGGCCAGGTAGCAGAGTGCCTGTGGAAAATAAATATTAGGTATTTGTAGTGTACCTCGTCTGTGTAGTTGTATTCTGTAACATGGAAGCAAGAGTGGAGAAAATGGATGGTAGAAATGAACCAGGGGTGAAGATAGGCAGGGCATGAATGGCAAAGTAAGTGGAAAAGTAACTGAAGGACAGAAGACAGTAATAAAATTGAACTGGTCAACTACAGGGTCAAGACTCTGAAGAGAGGAAAGGGAAGCCAGAGCAGAATATTGGGAGGACAAGAAAAGGATAGAGGGAACAGAGGCTACCATAGTGAGGATGAAGAACAGGCTTAGGAAAAGTGATGTAGTAGAAGGTATGGAGTATGGATAGGAAATTACCATCAGAAAGGAATTCAAGCCTTTGAAAGCACAGAAGTCAAAGAGTTATGGTTAATAATGAGCAAAGATGAATTCATCCTTGGGAATAGCTGTGGTTCAGTGAAGAAATATAGAAATTTAGAAAGTTGGTAAACATGGAGGCCAGACAGCTTTGAGCATTCTGAAATATGTATTTTTTAAATTTAATATGTTATTGTTTAATTTTTAAAACATTTTTGAGTTCCAAATTATCTTCTTCCCTACCATCTACCCTCATTGAGAAGGAAAGCAATTTGATATAGGTTATACATGTACATTCATGCAAAACGTATTTCCATGTTAGACATGTTTGAAAGAAAACACAAACAAAATTTAAAAAAAAAAACAAGAAAAATAAAGTAAAGAAAAAGGATGCTTCAATCTTCATTTAGATTCCATCAGTTCTTTTTTCTGGAGATGGTTAGCATTTTTCATAACTCCTTGAGAATTGTCTTGTATCACTGTATTACTAAGAATAACCAAATCAGTCACAACTGATCATCTTACAATATTGTTTTTACTATATACAATGTTCTTCTGGTTCTGCTCATTTCACTTTACATCAGTTCATGTAAGTCTTTTCTGGTTTTTCAATGAGCATTCTGCTCATCATTGCTTATAGCACAGTAATATTCCATCACAATCATATACAACAATTTGTTCAGCCATTCCACAATTGATGGAAATTCCCTCAATTTCCAATTCTTTAGGGGCAGCTAGGTGGTGCAGTGAATAGAGCACCAGCCCTGGAGTCAGGAGGACCTGAGTTCAAATCCGGCCTCAGACACTTAACACAAAACTAGCTGTGTGACCTTGGGCAAGTCACTTAACCCCAATTGCCCTGATTTCCCCTTCCAAAAAGAAAAAAGAAAAGAAAAGAAAATTCCAATTCTTTGCTACCCAAAAAGTACTGCTATGAATATTTTTACACATATAGGTCCATTTCCTTTTTTTTTTTTGTCTTTTGGGGATACAGACTAGTAGTAGTATCTACAACATGTATTTTGAAGTCTAAATATGAGGTCAAGGGGGACTAATGAAGAGGAAGACTGTGAGGTACGTATTGACAGTGAACTATGTTGCAGAAAAGGTGATGAGATGAAGTGATTCTGGAAGAAGAAGAGTTTGATGGTGGCAAAGAGAAAATCTAGAAGTAGGACTGGATATCAAGGAGTATGCCAATTATTCTTCCTGACCTAATGTGTTTCAGAGAAGGAGAGAAGGAGAATCTAGCCCTGGAGAAAGTAGACAAGCATGTAGGATGTTCTGGAGTAAGCCAGGTTCATGTGACCTTGAGAAAAAGGAAAGAGTATGAGATGAAGAGGAATTTGTTAACAATGTGGGGGTACCAGTGGGCACAATGGCATGAGAGGTTAGAGGAAAATATAGATCATAGATTGTAGACTTAGAGGTAACCTCTAAGGTAACATTAGAGGGTGTTAAGTTCATCCCCTTCTGCATTGTACAGATGAGGAAACCAAGGCTTAGAAAGATAAAGGGACTTGCCCAGGATCACACAGGTAGTTGTTCAAGGCAGGATTTGAACCCTGGTCTTTCTTACTCCAAATCCAGGACCCTCTTCACTATGATGTGTTGGCTGTCACAGAATATGAAGGGTTAGAGCCGAAATCAAATAGAAACGGTAGTGGAAGAAGAGGCTTGAAACACCATAGATTAAACCTTACAACACCCAGATTACAAGTGAATTAGTGTTTTTGTTTTTTTTAATGAGACCAAACTGGAGAATGAGAGACTGTGTAAAAGGGGAGAAGGGAGGAAGAAGATAGAAGGGAATGTATGTTGTACTCGAATCAAACCAATGGTTAGCAATAAAGGGAAGATTACTCCTGAGTCTCTCAGGATAAGAGGGTCTAAAGAAGTATAGGTGAGGTAGAAAAGGGAAGGACTGAAATGGGGCAATGAAAGAAAGGGGAATTTTTCATTCAGTAATGACAGGAGGTCCTTTGAAGAACCCTTTCATGGAAAGAGGGAGAGATTCTGTAATGGGTTATGAGAACTTTATAATGGATATAATCTGCAGGAAGATACTGGCACAGGACATCCCAGAATGGTGTGTCCACATCAATTTCTGTGTTCTATGAGTAAAGCAGAATTGTAATAGCTCAAAAGAAACGTGAGATGTGCAAAACTGGAGATACCTCCACTCCATATATTCATATGAACTACTTGTGCCCAACCTGGGGTAGAGCCTTCAGACCTTGTACTGACGTGCCACAGTTGAACACATTGTACCTTGGCTTCAACATAGTGATGTCATTTTGGTCCTTTTCAAACATGAATGATACCAACCAACCTCTGAAAGAAAGTTAGACCTCCATAGACAGTATCCTGACTCAGAAGAAGGGAAATTAGAGCTCTTTGAGGAAATAGACACCCAAAAGAGTGAGAGAGCATGGATCCAGAGAGATTTCATGGAAAATGGGGGAAAAGTTGATCATAAGGAGAGCAAAAAGTAGTAATGAACTGAGTAGAGACATAGGAAAATTCCACGTAATGGAATAAACCATAGGGAAAAATGTAATACTTTTCTATTGCAGGAATTGATATTTCTAAAAGTAAGGTAAAACAGATAAAGGGTTAGGGGACAAGACTTAGCAAGCCAACAACATTGAAACTCTTTAGAAGAGGGAACTCAAAATAGATACCTTACAGGCTTTAATTCCATGAGGAATAGAGAGACTAAAGAAAGCATAAATAAGGATCATGAATCAAAGAATAAATGCCAAGAATAGACAGAAAGGGAAAAGAATGAAAAGAATGAGAGAGAAATACTTTTTATAAAAAGATGCAGAAAATGAAATAAAAACAAACAAAACAAGTTAAAAGAGAGAAGGAAGTTTTTATTTAACTACTTAGAGAAAAAGGAGGAGGAAGAATTATATAACTAGATAAAAGGAAGAAAAAACGCAAGAAATTTAAACATTAAACAAAACTCCAAAAACTAGGGAAAAGGGCAACATATGATAGGGGTTTTTTAAGACTGAGGAGAAGTGAACCAGTGGGATTAGGGTCACCTATAAGTAGACCAACCAAAAATAATGAAGAGAGACAAAGCATTGTTATTTACAAGAGAAAAGGAAAAATTGAACCTAATTTCGGCAGACATATGCAAAACCCCGTAAAACCCCAGCAAACAAACCCCAACTCCTCAATATCAGAGACATCTGGAGGAAAATATAAACCTAACTCCCATAACTTTAAAGGTGATTGGATAAAACAGTTCAGTAGATTGAAAATGAGTGACAGATTGGAGTAACAGGTTGGATAAGAAAACAAAACTCTATGATCTGTTGCTTATAAGAAACACACCAAAAAATAAAAATAAAAAAAAGACATGCAGAACAAATATGAAAGGTTAGAACAAAATTTAGTATGAATAAGGTGAATCCAAAACAGCTAAAGTTGTGATCATGCGGTCTAACAAAGCAAAACCAAAAATCCATGATTTAAAAAAGAGATAAAGAAACTACATTTATGCCAAAAGGAACCATCACAACAAACCAATATCAATATTAAACAAATGGCTTAGCATTTAAATTTATAAAGAAAACATTAACTGAATTACAAGAGCATATAGACAGGAATATAATAGTCACAAGAGATTTTTTTTTTTGCTTTTTTTTTTTTGGAGGGCAATTGGGGTTAAGTAATGAGTCACAAGAGATTTTAATGCTCCTTTCTTGGTTTTGGGCAAATCCAACAAAAGGAAAATATAGAATTGAACAAAAAAAATTAGAGCTAAAAGACTTATGACATTTTCTAAATGGGACTGCTAAAGAATATAAAAATTTCTCAGCACCCCCTGAAGCTTTTACAAAGATTGACCATGTATTAAGGCACAGAGATGTTGCAAATGAGTGTAAAAGCTATCAAATACAAAGTAAACACATCTTTGTAGATCACAATGCAATAAAATATTGTTAAAATTTTAAAATATTGTTAAAAATAAAATATCATTTCAGGGAACACAAACAAAAGTCACAGAGCCAAATGGAGATTTAATAATAAAACTGAAAATGAATAGGTCAAAGGACAAACTGTAGAAATAATAATTAAGAATTGATTAATATGATGAATACAGAGAAACATGAGATTTATATGAACTGATACAAATTGAAGTAAGAAGTCCAGGAAAGCAATAAAAAAGCAGGGACTAGGACAATGTAATCATTGAAAAAATTAAAATAAGAAAAAAAGGAATGAAAAAAATGAAATAAGTAATAAAACAATTGAAATTGAATATTCCAAAATTATAATAGGTAAGTTTGACTTTAAAAAGGAGATATGAAAAGTCACATTCTTCTGGGTTTTGTTTTTTTTGAAGAATTAGGAAACTATAGGTATAGAACATTCATAAAATGTTAGACTTTTTCAACATGTTGATTAGTTTAGTTTTTATAGGGATGACTTTCTGAGTATGAAAGGGAGAGAGACAAAAAATATTGGTAATGTCAAAACATAAAATATCTATCAAGTTGTATTAACTTTATTATAAACCTAGAAGGAATAGCAATTTGCACATAATACTTATAGTTTAATGGACATTCACTTTTTCCCCACCATTCTACTATGTTATGAAAATATTGTTTTATTTCTTAAATTCAGAATTAAAAAGAAAAGAGTTTACTACTTCCTAGATGCTTTGGTGGGTGCTAGGGATACAAAGACAAGAGCTAAAACAGTTCCCGCCCTGAAGGAATTTATATTCTAACAGAGACAACACATATATAGGGCAGATACCAGGTAACCTTGTATGTTTAATAGACAATATCTCTATTTTGCCTGCCTTAATTAAGGGCAAATAAATGAACAAATTGTTGAACCACATTTATTTGGGATTTATTTTCCTTTACCCATAAATCTCTTTTTTCTTCTATGAAAAATGTTTAAAGTTTTATAGTTAAACTAAAGAACAAATTCTATAGTGTTGAATATCATTTCACTCTTTGGATTTCATTTTGTATTTTGTATAACTTATTCATGAAGCCTGCCATTCATATATATATATATATATATATATATACATATATATGTATATGTATATATATGTATAATGTTAATGTAACTTGTTTCTAAAAACTTAAGTATCATTGCAAAGAGTATCAAAAGTTTGTTTTTTAATTTTAAGTTGACCAAATAAAATTAGAGGGTTAAACCTTAAAAATAAAAACAGGGAAGAACAGGAAGGCAAAAGGGAAGGGATCAACCTCACTCTCATTGAGTTTGGCTTGGGGAGGCAATGACATACACACTCAATAGGGTATCTCATTCTACAGAAGAATGGGGGGAGGGGGATGAAAGGGGGGATAATGGAGGGGAGGGCAGGTTTGGTGGGGAGGGTAGTTAGAAGTTTGAGAAGGGACGGTCAAGGTAGAGAATGAAAGAGGTGGGGGACGGGATAGGATGGAGAGAAATATAGTCAGTCTTTCACAGTATATCCACTATGGAAATGTTTTGCTTAGCTACACATGTACAACCTATATTGAATTGGTTATCTTCCCAATAAGGGTGGATGATGAGGGAGGAAGAGAAAGAATCTGGAATTCAAAGTTTTAAAATCAAATGTTTAAAAAAATATTATTATTTGGTTTTTTTACATGCAACCGGGAAATAAGATATACAGGCACTGGGGTATAGAGAGACATCTTGCCCTACTGGGAAGTCAGAGGGGGGAGATGGGGGAGGATATAGGAGAGAGCAGATTGGGGGAGGGGGTATACAGTGGGATTGCTCTTTTGGGGTGGTGGGTAGGGGAAAGATGGGGAGAAAATGTATAACTCAAAATCTTATGGAAATGAATGATATAAACTAAAATTAACATAAAATTTAATTTAAAAATTCTTGAGTTCCAAATTCTTCCCCTCTCTCCTAATCCTCAATCTTTCTTTACAACATGACTAATGTTTAATGTGAAGGTATTTGTAGATCCTATATTTGATTGCATGCCACCATGGGCGGGGGAAGAGAGGGAGAAAATGTGAAACTCAAGGGACTGTGGAACTGAATGTTGTAAACTAAAAGTAAATAGAGAAATTTAAAAAACAAACAAGCAAACAAAAAAAACAGGAAGAGCATGAGTAGCTTGAGAAACCAGGAAAGGCACTGAGGAGAAGATGACACTTGAGTTGAGTCTTGAAGGAAACCATGAATTCCAAGCTATACAAGTGAGAAAGGAGAGCATTCTAGGCATGGGGGACATTGAGTAAAAAGGCACAGAGATGGGAGAAGGATCATCATGGGTAAGGAACAGCAAGTACCCCAATGTGGTCAAACCATAGTGTATAGAGGGGAGAAATATCTAAAAAGGCTGGAAAGGTAGGTGTTTTGAGGAACTCAAAGGGTCAAACAGAGGAGTTTATAGTTTATTCTTGAGGTAACAGGGCTACTAGAGTTTATTTATTTGAAGCATGGAGAGGAGGATAACATATTTAGATCTATGCTTTTTTTTTTTGAAGGCACACAGGTAGGGGTTTGGATTTAAGCCTAGGTTCTCTCCAACTACAGATCCTATAATCTTTTCTCTCTACTATATCTATATCTACTCACAACCTTTCTCAAATTCTATTCAAAAATATTAAGTAAGCATCTACTATGTGCAAAGTCCCATACTTGGTTAGGGATACAGAGCAATCCTTATTGGACAGGAGTATACAGGTTAGTGCTCAAGGAAGACAACATTCACAAGTACCTATAACACAAATTACAAAATGAGAGGCAATATGGTGCCTGGAAAAGAATACCGGATGTCAAGTCAGAAAAACTGGGTTTTTCCTAATTACTAGTTATGTGACATTGAACAAATCACCTCACTTTTTTGGACTTCGTTTTTCTCATTTGTGAAAAGAGGAGATTGGACCATGTGATCTAGATGGTCCTGTCCTTATCTGACAGTCAATGAGTCAGTCTGTCTATCTGAAGAGCTATCGACCAGAGATGTCAAATACACAGCCCGCTGGTGTCATTAGCCTGCAAAACTCTCAGTGTGACTGAATCAAATTAAAATGTAATTGGAAATATTTAACAAAATAAATAAAAAGACAGTAAAACACAGATTATATTAATGTGTGGTTTTCTAAATCAATATGTGGTCCTAGGGATCCTTAAATATGGGTTAGTGGCTTCCATTTCTGTATGAGTTTGATCCTACTGCCATAGATGATACCACTTCTAAAACTGAGAGATGGAGGGGACCTCAGTGCAAGAATTCCTTCTACAGCCTCCCTGACAGGGGATCCAACAGGTTCTGCTTACACTCCTCCCTTCTGAATAAGCCATGCACCACTCCATGCCCCAGTAGACTCCAGTATCATCTTATTACCTCAAGGATCAAATAGAAACTCCTCTATTTTGAATCTTAGTTACCTAACAAGGCAGCAATTTTCTTTTTGAACATCTCTAACTTGTGAGAAGCTCTTCCCCATACCTCTCTCAGTATATACCATTTGTATCATTAGCTATCCTTTGATGGATATACATCTAGGCTCCCCCATCTGGCACCACATTCTTGAGGGCAGGGGTGGAGAGCTTTTGCTTTTCATATTCTGTAAAGCCCAAATCATAGCACCAGGCACATGGGCAGGTGCTTTGGTGATGAATGTATTAATTATAACAATTAGAGACTCTTCTATTTGGAAGGCTTCCACAGAACTCTTCTTGGAGCAGGAATTCCCTCTATAATATCCCTGACAAATATTCATAGAATCACAGAACTCTGGGATGAAAGAATTCCCTATCTCCCAAAGCAACCTGTTCTACTTGTGAACAGCTCCCAATTGTTAGAAACTTTTTACTTAACTTTAGAATTCTGGCCTTGAAAGTACCTAGCTGTGTGACCTTTGGCAAAGCTTGACACGTCCCCTGAGTCATAGCAAATCTATGAAACGCAATATTTAAATCATCTACTCCACAGGAGTATTGTATAGAAAACACTTTGCAGACCTTAAAGTATCATAGGCAGCTAGGTGGTACAATGGTTAAGAGTGCTATACTTGGAGCCAGAAGCACCCGAGTTCAAATGCTGCCTCTTACACATACTAGCTTGATGATCCTGGGTAAATCACTCAATCTCTCTCAGCCTGAGTGTCCTTATCTGTAAAATGGAGATGATAGCATCTGTTGCACAGGGTTGTGAAGATGAAATGAGAATATGTGTATGTAGCTATGTGTGTATATATGTGTAAATATTGCCTTGCAGATCTGAAATGTATGCTAGCTGTTTTAAAAAGACAAGTTATGTCTTATTCAAAAGGAAGTGATAAAAGAGGTGGTAGATTGTCCTGGTATATTGATCATATATATTCATATGATGAAATCCACAAACCAGGGGAGGAAACATAGGAAAGCTTTTGGGTAAGAATTCCTGGATGGATAAACCAAAACAATATTGTTGTGGGAGCATATTATAGACTGCTTGGCTAGAAGGAAGACCTGGATAATAAGCTCTGGAAGCAGATTACAAAGGTGGCATGAAAGTGCTCTCTCTCTCTCCCTACTCTTTCTCTCTCTACTCTCTCTTGTTTCTCTCTCCTTTCTCTATCTCCTCTTCCCCTTTCTCTCCCTCTCTTCTTCTTTTTCTCCTTCCCTCCCTTTCTTTCTTCTCTTTTCTTTCTCTATCTTTGTCTGAGCCACCCTCCATCCCCTGCCTCTGTCTCTTCTGTCTCTGTCTTTCTCTGCCAAAAATAGAAAAGCCGATAAATTCTTCAGGTAGAGGAAGTAACAAGAGGAACTGCTATTTTGAATCTGATTTTGACCAATAAAGAGGAATTAGTAGCCACAGTAGAAATCATGGGAGCCTTAGGAGGAAATAAATGTTTCATCGTAGAATTCATGATAGATAAGGAAAGGAATTATGGGCATAATATGATGAAACTCCTAGAATTTATACCTAGTATCATAGGTTTTAGAGAAGGGATCTTTACATGAAGATAGCTTTAGACTGGGATTAGATTTCAGGTCAGATTTAATTCGGGATTAGATTTCACAGGGTCCATGAACTTGGATGGGAAAAAAAGATTGTCATTATTTCCACTAAGCTCTAATTGAAATTTAGAATTTCTTCATTTTTCAAAAGCATTATTTTGAAAAGGGGATCATAGGCTTCATCAAATTGTCAAGAGAGTTCATGACACAAGAAAAAGTTAAGTGCCTCTGTTCTAGAGGTAAAAGGGGTCTTAAAATTGTCTAGTCCAACCCCCTGATTCTGTGAAAATCAACTTCAAAACATTGTTTAGAGTAGAGGGAATGATCATAACAGATAAGAGAAAGAGGGCTTAACTAATTTTGAGATAGTACTATTTTTTTAGTTCTAGAGTTTTAGGACTGGTGTTTCTGATTTCTCTACTAAGGAGACTAATGTTTCCTTAAAAATACTGTGGAAAGGTATTTTAGGCTTGGGTCTAGTCTTTCTCTGTCCAACAAACCTCTCCCAGTTGCCAGGAACCTACTTCCTCCTGCCCCTTTTATTGACCCTACCCCCCTCTTCCCTAGCCCATATCTGGAATCTTATATGCTTAGAATATCCCAAGCTAGAAACACAATTTCCCAACTAGTAGACTTCACTGTTTGTGACCTCAGGAGGTAGGAAATCAATTAGATCTGCCTGAGTGGGACCCCACCCACCCCTCCCTCCATATAAAATACTTTCTTGCTCTGACTCATAGAAGGAAGAAAGTACCAGGAATCAAGAGTCTAATGCAACCATGTACTGAGTCCTGGGAGTAGCCTCTCCTGAGACCATGAAACTCCCTGAGGCCAGGGATTGTTTTTTGCTTTTATATTTGTTATCCTAGCATTTAGCAAGGGGTCTACCACATGATACTCAATAAATTCTTAATGATACTTAATAAATGCTTTTTGATTTCACTAAACCAGAATTTCAGGAAAACATTTGACAAAGTCTCTCACGATGCCTAAATAAACAGAATAAAGTCTAGGCAATCATATACGTATAGGTGTATTTAGAACTGCTTGAATGATGGGAGTCAGAGTAGCGATTAATGATTAATGCAGCAATGTCAAACTGGAAGAAGGACTCTGGTAGGGATGCCGTGGGGACTTGCCCTTGGTCTCTGTCTACTCACCATTTTTATCAATGACTTGGAGGCAGGCATAAGTGGTAGGCATAGCTAGCAGGGATATTAGAAATTATCTGGCCTGCCTCCATTTTACAGGTGAGGAAACTGAGGAAACCAAGAATGACTAAATGGCTTGCCTAAAGTCACACTGGTAGTAACATTGTGGGAATTTGGACTGGTAAACTGTGACTGTAAGTTCAACAGTTTTTCTAATTAGACATATTGCTTCCTTGGGTTCCCACTCCTTGGATATCTTCAGACAGGGATTAGAAGACTGGTTGTGGGCTATGTTACATTGGGCATTGTGTTCATGTAGTGTTTGGATGAGATGCCTCTGAGATCTCTTCTGTCAAATTCTGTGCTTCTCATTCTGTAAATGGAATTGAATGACAGCCTTAAGAGTTTAAATCTAGTCTTGGGCTGTGACAACAGAAGCCAAACTTCCAGAATTTGGGAGATCATATTTTCCTGCCTTCTCCCTGAGTCGTACCCCATCCAGAGTCTTGTGTTCAGTTCTGGGTACCATATTTGAGGGTGTTAAGATGCTTAAGTGAGTTCCCTTCCAGCTCTGTTTCTGACTTTCTCAACTTGGCTACCATTCAGGTTTCAACTCTGAATTTTTATCAGTGTCTCAGATCATCTTACTCTGGGATTTGCATCCTCCTTTGTGGCCTTCTCACATTGAAAGTCCTTCACCATGTCAGCTACCTTCTCCCATTAGTCAGTTCCTCCCAGGGTCTACATTTTGGGAAGCTGCCCAGACCCACTCCCCTTCTGGCTCCGTGTCAGACTTCCCTCTTCCTCCCCTTTCAGCTCTCTTTTGTGCATTGTCTTCCCGGGTCATAATATAAGCTCCTTGAGGGCAGAGACTTGCTTGTTTGTATTCATATCCTTGGCACTTAGCCCAGTGCCTGGTGAATAAATGCTTGCTGTCTGTCTGCCTGCCTGCCAGAGAAGGTGATTAAGATTGGAAGAGTACTAAAAGCCATGCCAAGTGATGAGCAGTTGAAGGAAATAATGAAGATTGATCTGGAGAGAAGAAAGTCTTAGGAGCGCACTGGAGGCATCTTCAAGCACTTGTGGGACTGTTAGGTGGAAGAGGGCTTCCCCTAGTCCTGCTTGGACTCAGGGGGAAGAATTAGGAACAAGCACTGGAAGCTGAAGGAAGGAATGATATTGGGGATATTAAAGTGATTTCCCTAATGTAATACACTGCCTCTGGAATAAGTAGATTCTGCCTGACTGTAGGACTTTAGATTCAGGCTGGATGACCTAGGTGTTGGACACACTGCAGATGGTCTTCCTACTTAGGTTAAATGGATAGTGGAACCAAGGAATCTCCTGGTTAGACGAGTCTTGAGTGTGCATCTGGTCCAACTTGACCTTAAACAGAAATCCTCCCACAACATCTAGCTGATATTCAAGATGTCTGGGAATCAGTGATTCTAGGATTTTAAAATCCAAGACTCTGTGAGTCCCAATTTAGGACTGTTTCTGTCACCCAGATGAGCTGTGCCTACAAATTCTCTCCACTGGGTTTAGAGGAGAAAATGCTGAAGCAGCCAGAGAGGCTGTTGCTTCCTCAGCATATCCTTACATGCCCTTTTCTGGCCTCCTGCCTCTACATTGAGGGGAAAGGCCCAGTCTATTTATTCTCACATCTAGGAAAGGAATCCACCCAGCCCTTTAGTTCCTTAGGGAGAGGTAGTCTACTAATAAAAGCATTTGTCAATGTTGTTGGTCCAGCTAAACATAAAAATGGGAGAACATCTCTTTATACCAAGTGGCAGATGGCAGTCTTCCTTGTCATCCATAGGGATGCAGGGCTCATTTCCTTAGGATAATAGTTCATATTTCTCTGGCCTTTGGAGGCTTACAAAGTGCTCTCCTCATTGCAGCCCTATTAGGTAGGACATGAATATAATATTAATAGCTAGCATTTATGTAGTTCTTTAAGGTTTTCAAAGCCCTTGTCACATGTTATACTATGTAAGCCTCCCAATCCTCCTGTGAGGTAGGTGCTATTATTATCCCCATTCTACAGATGAGAAAACAGGCTGTGATTTGTTTAGGGTCACCAAGCAATACTCCTTGCAACTTCCAGGTTCTCCGCCTTCCTCCTCTTATTGACCTCTCTTCCTTTGGGGTCCATGCTATTCTTATCTACCATCTAATCAAAATCTTAGTGGCTATGGTCTACAGACTGCCAGGTCATTCACTGTCCTCGATCAATGGATTTGAGACAAGATTTCCACTCAAGCCCTCCTGACTCTAGCCCTCTGTCTAGTATGCCACCCAGCTGCATCTGTTATTATCCCCAAATCACAAAGGAAGAAACTGAGATATAGTGAAAGTGGTTTGCGTAGGGTCACATAGTAAATGTAAGAACCAGATCTTGAACTTGGAAACTATGATTAAAAGTGACAAGTCCTGAGTTCTAAGCTCAGTTCCTCTACTGAGTAACTTTGGGTAAACCTTAGCAAGTTGCTAAATTCTCTGAGTCTCAGTTTCCTTATCTGTGAAGTGGGTATTAAAATCCATTCATTCATTCAATAAGCATTTATGAAGTGTCTGCTGTGTTTCAGGCTCCTTATCTTAGGTTCTGAGAATACACAGACAAAAATGAAAATCTCGGCTCTTCTTACCTTTCAGAACTGGTGTGAGGATTATCATTTATAGAGCCCGTGGAGGTTTGTAAAGCACTTTGCCTCCATGATTTTATTTAATCCTCCCTACCATAGTAGGTGTTAGCCACACTTTACAGATGAGGAAACAACTTAAGAGAAGCTTAGTGACTTGCCCAGGGTCATGCAGCCATAAAGTGTCTGAGGTGGGATTCCCCCTCATCTCTTGGACATTGAGTACTTTGTAATCGGTAAAGGGGGGCAGAGGGTGGCAGAGAGGAAGGAGCCTTGGACTGAGGGTCAGGAGATCAGGGTCCAAATCCAGGCTCTTCCACTTACTAATTTTTGGGGTCCTAGGAAATCCACTGAAGTTCTCAAAGTCTCAGTTTCCCTATCTGAATAATAATAATAATAATAACTAATTTATATAATGCTTTAAAAACATTATTTCATTCTATCCTTACAATAGGCCTGTGAATAATACTATTATTACTGTTACTGCTTCTGTTGCTGCTGCTGCAGCTACAACTACTACTACCACCATCACTACTACTACCACTATTACTACTACCTAAAACATTGACACAGTGCTTTAAAGTTTGCAAAGTACTTTATAAACATCTCATTCTATCCTTTCAACAAACCTATGAATAATACTATTATTACTTTTGTTGTTGTTGTTGCTGCTACTACTACTACTAGCTAGCTAGCTAAAATAGAGTGCTTTAAGGTTTGCAAAGTGCTTTACCAATATCATTTTATTTGACCCTCACAACATCCCTAGTAAGTAAGTGCTATTGTTATCCCCATTTTCATATGAAGAAACTGAGGTGGATAGTAGTTACATGACTTGCCCAGGGTCACAAAGCTAGTAAAAGTATGAAGCTAGCTTTGAATCCAGGTCTTCCTGACTGTAGCATATATGGGGCTACCTAGCTGCCTTAACAATTCCTTCTGGCCTTTCTTCACAAGATCAAATGAGATGATGCACAAACAAAAAGCCTGAAATATCTCATCTGATTCTCATAAAAACCGTCTGAGGTAGGGGCTATAATTATCCCCATTTTACAGGTGAGAAAACTGAGGCAAGTAGAATTGAAGTGACTTGCAGAGATCATACAGCTAGTTAAGTGTCTGAAGCTTGATTTGAACTCAAGTCTTCTTGAATCCAGGTCCAGCACTCTATCTACCCTGCCATGTCTAGCAGCTTAACCTCAATAGGGGAGGGGGGTCTATGAAGTAGAAAGAATGTTGTGCTGGGAATCAGAGATTCTGCATTTGACTTCTGGCTGGTATGGTAGACTGTGACTTTGGGTAAAAATTCTCAGCCTCTCTGAGCCTACCAGTTTCCTTAAGGTCCTTCACAATCTGTCTCCTGCTCCCTACTGCTCATGGTTACTGAACCTCCCTCTCTTTTCACATGCTCCAACCAAACTGTCTTATTTTTTTTAATTACTTTATTTTTTTTAAACAAATGCTTTATTAACTTCTGTTTTACATCATTCATTTCCGCCAGATTTTGAGTTACAATCATTTTCCCCCCGTTATTCCCCTACCCAACCTCCCAGAATAGCAGTCCCACAAGATATCGCTTCCTCCAATCTGCTCTCTCCCATACCTTCTCCCATACCCCCTTCGACTTTTCCATTAGAGGAAGGTGAATCTTTGTGTCCCAATGCCTGCACATCTTATCTCCCAATTACAAGCAAAAGAGTATTAATAATAGTATTTATATATATTTGAAACATTTAATTTTAAGACCTCGAATTTCAGATCCATTTCCTTCCTCCCTTGTCACCCATTCCCTCTGGGAAGATAAGTAATTCAGCATATGTTGTACATGTCTAGCTATGCAAAACATTATCATAGTAGATATATTGTACAAGGCTGCTTATAATTCCCTCCCACTCATCCCACCCCCACCTGGTCCATTCCCTACTTGATCCTGTCCCTCTTCTATAGTGGGTACTTCCAACCTCCCCTCCCCCCAAGGATGCCCTCCCATCCATCATCCCTCCTCTCATCCCCCTTCCCCCTATTCTGCTGCAGGTTGAGATATCCCATTTAGTATGTATGTCATTCTCTCCCTGAACCAAATTCAATGAGAATGTGATTTTGCCTTTTTGCCTTCCTATTCTTCTCCTCCCTTGCAACCACTTCCCCTTGCTTCTTCTACATGAGATAGTTTACCCTACCCTGTCTCTCCCCATCTCCTCTTGCCACTTTCCTCTCTCACCTCATAATTTCACCCCTTGAGTATCCTCCCTTCCCAACAAATTCAACTTATGCCCTCTATCCATATATAACTGTAAACATATACACACACATTCACACATGTATTCATATGACCATACACCCTTCTCCCATTATTTTCATACTGAGAAAGATTTCATCAGTCACAGTTATTGTTTTTCCATATAGGAATGTAAATAGTTCAACTTTGATAAGTTCCTTTTGATTTCTTTTCCCTGATTACCTTCTCAGGCATCTCTTGCTTCTTGTGTCTGGATGTCAAATTTTCTATTCAATTCTGGTTTTTTTCCTCAAGAATGCTTGAAAGTCCTCTATTCCACTGAATGACCATATTTTCCCCTGAAACAAAATACTCAGTTTTGCTGGGTAGGTGACCCTTGGGTTCATTCCCAGCTCTTTTGCCCTCTGGAATATCATATTCCATGCCCTTGGATCCCTCAGTGTAGAAGCTGCCAGGTCCTGGGCTATTCTGATTGTGTTTCCACAATATTGAAATTGTTTCTTCCTGGTTGCTTGTAGTATTTTCTCCATGATCTGGGGATTCTGGAACCTGGCTATAATATTCCTGGGAGTTTTCTTTTTGGGATCTTTTTCAGGAGGTGATATGTGGATTCTTTCAACTCTATTTTGCCCTCTGGATCTAAAACATCAGGGCAATTTTCCTTGAGAATTTCTTGAAGGGTGATTTCTAGGTTCTTTCTTTGATCATGGCTTTCAGGTAGTCCAATAATTTTTAAATTGTCTCTCCTGGATCTATTCTCCAGGTCAGTGGTTTTTCCCATGAGATATGTCTAATCTTCCATTTGTTCCAGTATAACTCTGAAGGAATGAATCTCCTCAGTGAACTTTTGAGATTCTTTTTCCATCTGGCAAATTCTGCTTTTTAAGGCATTCTTCTCCTCATTGCCCTTTTGGGCCTCCTTTGCCATTTGAGTTAGTCTGTTTTTTAAGGTGTTGTTTTCCTCAGTCAGGCTGTTGACCCTCATTTCATTCTTTTCCTGCATCCTTCTCATTTCTCTTTCCAATTTTTCCTCCACTTCTCTTATTTGATTTTTAAAGTCCTTCTTAAGGTCCTCTATGGCCTGCAACCCACTCATGTTTTCCCCTGGGGCTTTTGGAGCAGGACTTCTGACCTCACAGTCCTCCTCCCACTCTATGCTTCGATCCTCTTTGCCCCCAAAGTAGGAGTCTAAGGTTGCATTTTTCTGTTTAATTTGTTTCCTTTGCCTTGGCATGTTGCCACTTAATTACTTGACTTTAGGGCTTGTTGCCACAGTATGGCTCTGGCACCAGATGGGAACTTTCATCCTGAACATGTGTGGGTGGGGGGACAACTTCCATTTCTGGCAAGCTGGAAACCCACCCATGACCTCTACACCAGATCACAATCCAGATCCAGGGAGGTTAAAGCAAGAGCGATTATCCCCCAAGACTGATTGCTGGATCTCCCTACAGTTCACAGGCCAGGAGCTGGAGCTGCCTTTGAAAACTACAAAATGGTGTGTCTCCTCAGCAGCTTCTAGCCCCCAGGGAAGCAAGCCGACACGTTCCCCAAATACTGGTCCCAAAGTCCATAGGGCATTAACCTCTCACTTTGTCCTAGGCATGTCTATGTTGATAATTCTGGAATTGCCACAGCTGCTAGTGTTCTGGGGTCCCTTCAGCAGGCTGCTGGCCCTGCCGCCCTGGGGCTAAAACCGCGACTCAGGCGGACCTGTGCTCGGCTCCCTGAGCACTGCGCGTTGCGCTGCTCCTGGAGCGCTGTGCTGGTCCTTCCTGCAGGGCTGCTGGGCTGTCCTCAGTGGGAGGTTAGCTTCTCTGTGTCATTCTGTGGGTGCTGGGGCTCCAGAGGTTGTTCAGAGTCCCCTTTTACATAGTTTGGATGTAATCTGGGGGGAGAGAGCTTTGGACATGCCGTTTCTACTCCGCCATCTTCCAAACTGTCTTATTTGTGGTTAGAAATGATAGAGGCAAAAACCTGGGTTTTATTTTGCTTAAGCACATGTTCAGGAAGTAGAAAAACAAC
>WOXC01000344.1:0-100633 GCA_011680675.1 Gymnobelideus leadbeateri
ACCCAGCATTCTTTTCATAACATTATTGTTCCTGCCTTCTCTGGTTCCATGTTGTTCGAGACTTAAATCAAGAAAATATCCATAGTTAACAAGTTATAAACATACCAAACCACCCCAGCATCAGCTAGAGTGAACCTGCTTAAATTTCCTCTTATTTAAATTGCCAAACTTTCTGCAACAGAATCTGGTCAGGCAGCTAAAGAAGATTGATCCTGTTCCCTTTTGGTATAGACAGGGGGAAAAAATCACTGAACTTGTTTTGGGAACTGAATTTGAATACTGCCTCTGCCACTAACTACCTATGGGACAGTAGACAAATAATCTTACATCTCTGCATCTCACTTTCTTCACTGGTAAACTGACAGTATGGGAATGGATTACCCTCTAAGATCCCTCTCAACTATAATACTATTCTATGGTTAGAGGTTATTTTGACTTGTCAATTGAATCTGTTCATCTAAGGTATAAAGTTGGTGTAAGGCCTATGTATCTTCATTGAATCAGTCATTCAGTTGGAGATATCTCAACTAAGTATGGAAAGAATTATGTTGGAATTCTCTAAAGAAATTTGGTCATATTCTGTGGGCTTTGTATAAAATAGCGAGTAAATTTATAATCCAACATTGGAACATTTTGTAATCTAGAGGAACAAATGGTCTGGTCAATTGCCAGACAAGGACTCACCTGGGGCAAAGGAGAGCGTGCATCTGTGTTGTTTCTCCGTACACCCGTCCTTAATTGGAAGATAACTTTGTAATCTTCAGAGGGCTTGAGAATGTGGGTTTCTCATTGGTGTCCAAGCAGCATCCCCAGGATATCAGTGGCTGAAAGCAGTATCTTCATTGACAGTCAATAACATAGCAACACACTGAGGAAAGGCAGCTTCAAAACTTTGTAAGGAATCCTACAGAAAGCTACACCATACATTAGTGTAATTTCATGAATACCCCATGAAGAAGATAAAGATTTTCAACAACCTGGACTTGATACTCTTTTCTGGCCATGTATATATGCTATACTTGAGTCTATTTTCCCCCGACATGCTACCTACTGGTAGAAGAGTGTCACAGACATTCAGAAGGAATTTTTTTAGAGGGAATATAATCTTTATTAAATGCCACTTTATAAAATTGAATTAAGTCTGCCCATCTAACTGGTATCAGCTGATACTTAATGAGGGTAGCATGCCTATGAGAACTTATAGTACCAGGAAAAAAAATTCCCAGCCTTTCAAAAATACTCCTAGACTCTTAAGAGGAAAGCAGTAGCAGACTTCTGGGGATCCAACCTGCCACCGTAAGTGGAGATTCAGAGATTAGCTCCAGAGAAGGAGCTATAGTATAAATATGATCTGAGTGAGGTCCTAGTTAGGGAAGTCAGCTCCTGTTTTTCCTGGCTGTAATGATAAATAGCATTGGACTTTCATAGGCTGTACTAGGTTTTCACAGAGATCAGATATGACTATTGCTATATACAGTATTACTCAGAGAGCTTCAAAACCATTTCTCAAGAGATGGGTCTTTCCTGTAGATGAAGAATATCTCTACTTTTGTGGTGTGGCTTCAGGAAGTCTCAAAAATTCTTATTCTTTACTAAATTCTGCTCTGATGTACTGACTATGGCCTGAAATTGAGGAAGGAAGGAAGGAAGGAAGGAAGGAAGGAAGGAAGGAAGGAAGGAAGGAAGGAAGGAAGGAAGGAAAGAAAAGAAAGAAAGAGAAAGAGAAAGACTGACTATACTGGCCAGGAGAGTCCTGGAAGGTATCAATCACTTAAGTCTTATAATGAATGAAAGTTCTAAAGTAATGTTTTGATATTGAAAGGGTTTGGGGGAACATCAGAAAATATGAAAGTACCTATAATTCATGGACAAAGGAATGGCAGGTGAATAATGGGGGAAGTCAAAGAAAGGGAATGTTGAGATTCAGAGAACAAATTGTATTTCCTCCACAGTTTTGGTTTCTGGTAGTTCCTATTCACTTATAAATGAAGCCACTAAAATGTGAACGGTATGGTCTAAGTCAGCATTTCTTGAAGAAGGTGTTTTTGCATTTCTATTGTATACCTGGGAAAATATATAGTAGTGGAGAATGCATTATGTGATGTTTTAGGGTTTGTACTTAGGAAACAAAGATTTTCAATGCCTAGAAAAGAACCAAATTGTAAAATTCAATGCAACAAGCATTTATTCAGCATTCAGAGACAGGAGCTCAGTTCTAGAGATACAAAGCTAAACACAAAACAAAGTACCTCCTCTCTTTTAAGAATTTACCATCTACTTAGAGAGAGAGTGATACAACATGCACGATGAAAAATACAAAGTATAGACAAAGTAATACAAACATCATCATTCCTTGTCCACTAAGGACCCTATCTACACAGACCTACACATAATTCTTGCACCCAGTTCAGACCTGGCCTTTAATAAGGAGTGTTAGGCAAGAGTATTTATAACCGGAGGAATCTAGACAGGGCCTCATGAAAGAGGCCACTGTTCTTTGAAGGGAGCTAGAAATTCTCCCAGGTGCAGATGAGGAAACAGTGGATTCCAGGCATGGGGGGAAAAACTGCCTAAAAGTACAAATACGGGAAATAGAATGTCACGAACTGGAAACAACTAGTGAGACTGTTGGACTATAGAATGCTTGAAAGAGAAGGCAGCTAAAGGAGCCAGATCATGGAAGGCTTCCAGACTGAGGATTTAAGCTTAATTCTAGAGCCCCTGAAGATTCTTGAGTGGGAGAGTGAATGCAATCAGATATATATTTTAGGAATATAACCTCAAGAGGTATATGGAGTGGGAAACTGGGCCACAGAAGACCCTGAGAAAGGGCTTTAGAAGACATCAATTCCAGCTCCCCACCCCATGTTATCCCTGACAGGTTATCTGGTAACCTTTCCTTGAACATACTTACACATATCAAGTGACAGAAAATTGAAAGGCTGCACATTCTAATTTTAAACAGCTCTTATTGCTAGAATTTTTTTTTAATTTGTGCAAAATTCTGCCTTCTGGTATATTCCACTCATTGCTCCTGTTCCTTTAATTTCTAAACTGGAAGTCATCTCCCTGTAAACTTCCCTTCATTCTTCCTAATCCTATAATTTCCAACAATTCTTCCTGGGGAAATAATTAAATTTCAGGCATTCCTATTTCTACCATCTAGCATATCTTAAGTCTCCAAGTATAAGTATGGGAATTTTGTTTAATGAGCAGAAACTAAAATGCATAGACAGCAGCACAGGGTGTGACTTGGGCTTGGTTTTTGTTTTGTTTTGCTTTTTTTTTTTTCCCTGATTGGGTTAATCACTGTATTGAAGTATATGCAGAATTTTACTCTCCAGCTGTAAAGTGTTTAAGAGATACCACAGTGAGAAATGGATGCTTTTTCTTCTCTGTTTTCAGGTT
This sequence comes from Gymnobelideus leadbeateri, assembly GCA_011680675.1. Lineage (NCBI taxonomy): Eukaryota > Metazoa > Chordata > Mammalia > Diprotodontia > Petauridae > Gymnobelideus > Gymnobelideus leadbeateri. Next base: position 3,409 of record WOXC01000344.1, read on the forward strand.
TCCCAGTCTTCCTAGATGCACTTGGGCTAACAAAAGTGACATGATATCTAATCATTTTGTTTGAGAGAGTATACAATGAGAGGAAAGTTTAATTTGTAGTAATGCATTAATACTCTTCTCATGGTAAATAAAATTTCCTGTGGTAAACTTCCAAAGAAAGCCAAATTTTACACCAACCTTACCCCTCAGCTTAACTTCCTCCCCTGGATTAATATGATGTTTGGAAATGGAATCTATTTGTTCCGTTATGCCCTTTAGAATATACAGTTTCTTCTCTGATATCTTCATTGCTCCCTTGTTCTATAGGCAGGCTACTTCTACTATGACAAATATCACTAATTAGCAAAACAAGAGAAACCTTCCAAATTATTCCCCAAATGAACATTAAAGCTGTTGGACTTAGCTCCTGATGCCCTTGCTCCATTTCTACAATATTGTTTGTATTTATGTTATGCATAATCATAAATACACAACTATTGTTTGAAGTCTGGCTAATGTATGTGCATTGTAGCAGAAAATCAGGGACCCCAAAGGGTTTTAGAGAGCTGTACCCAGTCTTTTATTACTAAGGGAACCCTCTATCATAGACCCACAAGCATCATCTGGACTCAGTTCAGTCCTGGGGAAGTCTGGCTTCTGAAGAATGATTTTAGTCTCCCTTTTCTCATATACTTTTGCTTTTTATATCTTCACCCTCACAACCTTGAGATAATTTACATATAGCTTAAGTTTTGACTCATGTGAGGGTCTCCCCAAAAGGGTAGAATAATGATACTCAGATATAGGACGACTATTTATTTAGTCTATGGTAGAAAAAAAGATAGATACCTAACACTCACAGGCATGCATTTGACAGAAACAAACAAGCAACAATAATAATTTTTGTTACACTCACTCAGAAGGTGACTACTTAAATCTCATATAAATAGCAAACATTTTGTAAGACTACTGAATAATTATTTTACATTTCACCATGGTTCTGCACCGTCCCACTCATTGTAGAAACATACCTGGCAACCTGAGTTAGGGCTTTTGCTCATCTTCTTGTGGTGGTGATCTACTCCAAGAAGACTTTTATATTTACCAGGGACTCCTCTGTTTCCAGTCATCCATAACTAAAGGGCCCAGAACTGAAGAAATTCTCAAACTCACAAAGTAGCCTCCAGGACTTACACATGCTCATCTTGGGATCAATATTCATTAATCTAAGGATGAAGAAAGAAGAAACATAGAAGAAACAGCACAAAACCAAGTATCAGGTCAGGGGATATGGAAGGGCAGAACAAGGTTAAGCACATCAGCATTTTAACCAAAGTGAAGTTAATAGGTGTGTTTTCATTGTTTGATCTTATTAGCAATATGATCCACACTGAGGAGTAAACTCCTAGCAGTTCTTTCTAGGTTTAGCTGGAGGCTATCATTCTTACTTCTATAGTAACTTGTATACTGTCTCCAAGGTCTGTCTCTGCTCAAAGAAAGTAGAAATACTATCAGTCTTTAAGGAAGTCTTGATAGGGAGTTTTTCATTCTGAATAAAGTTGCTGTTCTCTTCACCACTAATTACATTTTGCTGCTAATTTGACCTTTATGCCCAAAGCCCTCAGATACCAAAGTTTACCCAGAATTATGAATAGTAGAGCTAGAAAAATGGGCAAGTGAAAAACAGAATCTTTATTTGGTAGGGGGAAAAGGTGATAGGGACAGTTACATTCTTTTCTGGAAATGTTTGTCTAATCTAATCTGTAAAATGAGGGGATTGACAGTTTTCTACTGCTTCCCAGCCTGGCACCATGGGAATTTTTATAGATGTTAAAGCCAGGGAGGTAATAAAGGACCCAACAGGCCAACCAATTGAAGCCAACGAATTGCCAACTCTGTGCTCAGTAATTCTTTGAAAATTCCCAATGTACAGACCACTAGATAGAATTTTTAAGCCTGAGAAGGCATAGAAGTTTGTCCTGTTTGCTCATTTTACAGGTGAAAAATTGAAAAACATAGATGCTTAGGTAATCTCTTAAATTTCCTTTATACGTTAAAATTATATGATTTTTTTAAAGTCAAATTCCAGTTACCATGCCTATTTAAATATTATGTTTGCACATTTTGGGCACTCCCTACAGAGAACCCAGACATTCCATCTAATTTTGTCAGCTGGCATGGTATATACTGGATTTCACAGCTATGTCTATGATTACTAATCTGTTCACATTGCATTTTTTAGGTGCAGCAATTATAGCTACAATACACCAACTAGAAGATTAGTCTGAATTTCTGTTTCTATTTGTAACTGGGGAAGGGAAAAGGTGGGGGAGTATAGCACTGCTGCAGAATAGTTAACAATAGAGGAAAAAAGAAGGGAAGAAAAATCAGTTGGGGACATATTTTAGGATTAGAGTGATAACAAAAAATGCCTCTCCCGAATCCTCCTGGGATTCATATCTTTCTTTATAAAAAGACAGGAAGTGTCTTCAGCACATACACAATTATAAATACAAGTATCTTTGATAATAATGACATTACTTTGTGTCCCTGGGGCTTAGCACAATGCTTGGCCCATAGTAAATACCTAATAAATGCTTATTGACTGACTAATTTATGTAGTATTTCAAAAGTTGTAAAATTTGGAAGATAATGCAGAGATTACTCTTCCCCATTTTACATATTATAACTTTGATCAGGGTAATAAGTGGCATTATTAAGTGACTAATGATTTTCTCCTGACCCTTGACTGTACTGCTTCTTATACTGGTATTGTTGTTTAGTTGTTTTTCATTCATGTCTGACACTTCTTATCACCTTTTGGGGTTTTCTTGGTAAAGATCTTGGAGGGTTTGCCATTGGAAACTGAGGTAAACAGGGTTAAGTGATGTGCCCAGAGTCACAAAGCTAGTAAGCGTCTGAGCCTGGATTTGAATCCATGAAGATGGGTCTTACTATCTCCAGACCCAGTACTCTGTCCACTGTACCACCTAGCTGCTGAGATATTAATTTTTATTGATTGATAGACAATGTCAGATGATCCCCTCAAAACAAACAAGGTCAATTCCTATGATGCCAGGTAGTATTTCCCAGGTGGGGAGGCCGTGATTGATAGAAATAGAACCATATGTCTTCTGATTGATGACTTTAGGATCTTCCTTGCTAAAGGGTACATGAATTCTAAGGTTTACTGAGATTGAATTAGTATGTTTAGTGAATGAATGTGGTCACAACTTGAAGGAAAAATAAATAACAAAAAAAGATACAGGATGGGAATTTTGTGAAAAAGAATTTATCATGGTTTGATGATGGAATCCATCACATAGAATTAGAAAATAACAATTCTGCCTCCCTACGTGAATTGGCAGTTCTTGGGCACTGCAGAACCAGGGAAGCAAAGGAAAGACTCAGGTGTCACAGAAGGAGGGAGATTCATAGGCTCATCTGTTTAGGAACCTGAGTGGTTCTGTAGTCCAAGATGTTCTGAGTACTTTGAAATTAAGGAAGCAAGATTGATATGAAGAGCTGAGTTCAGCTCTAGCAATGGGAAATTGTTCCCACTATTTTTTTGGAGGGGAGAAGGAGGGCAGTTGGGGTTAACTGACTTGCCCAAGGTCACACAGCTAGTAAGTGTTAAGTGTCTGGGGTCAGATTTGAACTCAGGTCCTCCTGACTCCAGGACCAGTGCTCTATTCACTGCACCACCTAGCCATCCCAACTGTCCCCACTATTTTGAAGAATGGGAAACAGTTTTACAGATTTCTGGATTGTGAAAAGGAGGCTATAAGATTAGCATGGGAGGAAACATGTTAGGTTTAATAGCAAGAAACTCTAAGCCTCTTCCAAGTCTGTGTGTGTGTGTGTGTGTGTGTGTGTGTGTGTGTGTGTGTGTGTGTGAGAGAGAGAGAGAGAGAGAGATCTCGTGGGTATTCATAGAACCCCAGAGTCCCTTGCTGCAAATACACATATGATAGACTAATGTTTGTTGGGGATTTTTTTGTGTTATTTTTCCTGCATCCTTTGAATATCTAAACTTTCCTTTCACAGTACTGTACTCATTTGTGGGGGGCATGCTACTAAACCAGTTTCTAAGCGGTACACTAACTAGTCTTATGTCACAATAAAGTAAATTAATAGATGGTGATTTTTTTAAGTTATATGCAGGAAGTCCCAGAGTTCATTCAAGCCCTATTGTTTAAGTTACTGAGTTATGTTTAAATACACGCATACATGCATATGAATGGTTAGACAGACAGACATGCATTAGTGCAAAGCAGTCTTCCTTATCATTTCCTCCTCTCACACACATTCTGGTTCCTTGCTGCTCCAGTAGCACTCACTTGGAGTAGAAATTGCACAGTACCTTTTAAATTTTGTCAAGTACCATGAACATCATTAGAATGAAAAGCACTAAAGAATGTAAATTGTTGCTATTGTTCTTGAGAGCTGCTTCACTCCTGATTTGATCATTTCAAAGACAAAAGATCTCTCTGTCAACAGTGATTACTATTACAGCATGGAATTGTTCTTTGTTAGACATATAAACTCTATTACTTTTTGACAAATGAAAATTGTTCTTTTTAACTTTCTGAACTGATTTTCTATATTTTCTTTAACCTGTTTTTTTCTCCCCTTTAAAAAACAAAAACAAAACTTTAATGAAGAAATTCAAAAGAGAATCAGCTAATAGACAACTTTATTTGACAGGATGATGGATTATCTAATGAAAAAGGGCCTGATTTCTATTAATATCAAATATTGATTGTTTCAGTTATTATTAGTGTGCCATGTAATATTTGGGAGTGGGCAACTTAAGGCTAATTCATTAATATGGAAATCCCTAAGGAGGAGCTACAAAGTTTTAGCTTTATTGATTTGCAAAAATATTTCTTTTTTTTAAGTTGTCTCCCATCCAGTTTAAGCCCAGTTTTCTTTTTCCATTTTCCCCTTATCTATTGACAACAGTTAACTGGAGTAATGACCTTCAATTTTGTTTTTGCCCTGACTAATTGGATAAATTAACATCAGATTCTTACTTTTCTCTTTTTTTCTTTGGACTTCAGATGACTTGTCTCTTATTTGAGCCCTTGGAAATAGGGTCAATTACATCTATTTTGGGAATCACAACCACTGTTTTTCTATGAATCCTTCAGTGTTACCAAATATTATTCAGTGAGATATTTGTAAATCACTTAGCACAAATCCTGACACATAGTAGGCTCTTAGTAAATTCTTGGTCCCATGTTTTCTTCTACCTGTTGATAATGTGCATTGCTAAATGCTTCTTGACCAAGGTCATTGTAAAAGCAAACCTCCAGAACACATGATATCTGTCTAAAATTGCTACTATTGCAAGCATAAACCCTGGAGCCTGAGAGCCTGGAAGAGATGGGTATAAAGAGATCAATGTGAGTCTAATAGAAGAGAAGGAGTTTACAAATTGTCAAGGAACATTAAAATATAGTCATCCTTTATTTAATTGGCACCTTTAAGGCCAAAAATGGAAGCAAAAAAGACTTTACATAATGTTACGCAAATGGAAAACTGTCCCAACAACCTGTCTATGGATGTTTTCATCTTTTTGTTCAAAGTCAAGAGTAGAGGTTCTAGTACACAGAGAAAAGGCAGATCAATTTATGAGTTGCATGATTGGCGCCCATGCTAATTGTGATTCATAACTGTCACCCACCATTTGTGCTATTCCCGAACTGCTTGAAGCGTAGGTAATTATGGTAGATTGCCCCTGTGCCAAGTAGACATTGCATAAATCCTTCAGCTGAGGTAGGGCTGACAAGCTGTGAGTAATGGACTGCACCTTGGACAAGATTTATATTGGAAGCCCAGTTAGTCCATGGGCTTTATAATTTTCATTTCTCAATAACTGACTGGAACTGAGCAGTCAGTTATTTCCCAAATTCTCTATTTTACTGATAGGATAATCAATACACAGCAACTATTAATTTAGAGTCACTCTAATATACTAGATCTAGACAGTTTTACTATGATATTGATTACTTCTGCAATTTACCACAAGGGTAGAGGGGCAGGCAGGGAGAATGCCAACTTGGCCCAGACACACTGAAGGTCATTAGAAATGTGTTACCCTCTGTCTGTGTGTATGTGCACATGCATGTGTGTATGACTTTAACCTTAAATCAGCCCAGAATTTGTGTTCTTCCAAACAATTGTACACTTGGACTCCTTGACATTGCCACTTTGTGCAAAGTTATAAAAGAGGCCATTTCACCAGTTCTATATATCTCTACCAATCCTAGAACAAAAGGGAAATGACTCCTGAAATTGATGCCTTTTGAAGTCATTTCCTTTTGAAATTCAAGTGTTTTGTCAGTCCATTACAGAATCCCTTACTGACATGGTTCAGCAGTTCAGCAATTCAGCATAATTCAACAGAAAGAATTAGGACCAGAAAGAACCTCAGAGACCATTTACTCCTGATTTTATTTGTGAGGAACCTGAGGGGAGAGAAGGGTGATATGATGTCACTTGCCAAAATTTATATGGCAATTCCCTGTTCCTGGAAAGCATTCTTAACTCACTTGCATCTCTTAGAATTCCTAATATCCTCTTAGGCACACAAAGTGCTACCTCCTTCAAGATGCCTTCCAGAAGTCCTCCAGATGTTAGAAAATTCCCACACCCTATGACCTGTGTATGATATTGTATCTATCCTTTATTTAATTACCTGTGAACAAAATGTGTCTTCACAGTAATATGTTAATTCCTTGAAATCGGGCATCCTCACTTGTTTGCATCCCCAATGCCTAGCGTAGTGTTAGGCATATGATAAAAAGTTAAGAAATGCTTTTGGATTAGTTTGTTGGTTGAAATACAAAATTTTTATACAAACCACATTATAAAATATGTAATTACAAAAGAAATCATTTATATTCTCATACAGTTATTTTTAAACATTAAGTTCAGAGATACTTGGTTAAGTATGCCTGTTATATTCAATGGAGAGATACTGTAGTTTATTTGCAGTTTCCTGTTGGGTGGATTAGAGGAGAGAGGTTTGAGACAAAGGACATTAAAGAGGCTATTGAAATAAAATAGCTGAAAGGGGATTAGGACCCATTGTATGTTGGTAGCACAATGTGAGTAGCAAGAATGGGACAGATAATAGAGATATGAAGGCAGAAGTGATGAGACTTGGCTGATGAGTATGGATATTGAATGAGCGAAGTTAAGAAGTCTAAGATTACACCAAGGTTATGAAAATCTATCTGACTCTGAGAATAGTTGTGTCCTCTACCACAGAGTTATCAAACCTATGTGATAGGCCTCTAAACCATAAAACTCTCTAATGGGCCCAACCAGAATAAAATGTACTTGGAAAATATTTTTAAAAGTAAATAAAAATACAGAACATAGGTAATGCTAATATATGGTTTTCTAAGCCATATCTTAGATCCTGCCATAAGGGTCTATCCTTATCTACCATTTAGTGGCCCCCAGTTTCTATTTGAATTTGTCAAAACAGTTCTCCCATAATAGGGAAGTTTGAGAATGAGGAGAAAGAAAGAAATTATTATCACAAAGTAGTCAGTACAGGTGCTATAAGATAGTAGTTTTGGTTTTACTCCATTGTGCTAACATCCAGATCAGAAGCTCATAGAGGAGAAAAAGGAAAAGTTGGGAATTTGCACATCAATGGGAAGGGAGAATAGATGTTAGGGGACTGAAGTAAATATTTTATTGGAGACAAGTCCTCTGTGGTTGCTTGACTGTAGCTTTGAAGATGGGATGTAGCTTCTTTTCCCACACATCTCTTAGGGTCAAGCCCACTTTAGAAACCTCTCTTCTAAGTTCCTTTATCAACTTATGCAACAAATATCTAAACACATGAAATACCCTGGGCATCTATAAAGTCTTTAAAGTGCCTGGCACATAGTAGGCACTTAGTAAATGTTAACTTTTTCTATTTTGTTTTTGTTTTCAATCTGGCTACACTTGTTTCCTTCCTTCAAATTGCCATACAAAACTCATCTTCTCCATTACTAGCCTGAATTAGCTTCAATGAGTCATAATTAAGTAGTTATGCTTATTTTAATTTCTTTTTATCATGTATGTGCAAGGGCAGGTTTCACTGCAGTTGTCTTCTATACTGAACATAAATTTAACATTTTTTTGAAAGCAAGGACTAATCTATTATTACCTTTGTAAATTGCTAGAACATTTTTAGGAGTATTTTGTACTACTACTGGACCAGCCTCAAAATATTGTTGGGAGAAGCCTAGGGAGTGTCAGATTGGAGTAACTACGAAAGTGGAAAAACTGTCGTCAGTATGAGCAATATGCCTTTCCCTTAAAAAAAGGATGGAGGAGCAATCCTGTCAGGTGAATGATGAGACCATCTTGTCAGAAGCATGAGCTGGTTTTTATGACAGATGTGGTGTCAATGTCAGAGACTTTTGAAGGCCAAGTGCTGAAAGAGGAAATATGGAAGAATTAGGTATATCTGGAAAACAGGAGGCAAGACATGAAAAGAAAGATGAAAAAACAAAGGGGGAGTCAAGCATGAATATACAATTTTAAAGTCAGATGGGAGTGGAAATGTCTTATATGTCAGTCTGGGGCTTATTTTCATATACATTAGTAGAAACCTGGGGTTTATTTATCCTTCCATCCTGATTTCTACTGTGAAACAAACCATGGATATACAAAGCACTTAACTTTTCTGAGTTTCACTCTTTTCCTCTATTTAATGGGGATGATGAAGATAATGATAACTAGAATATCTCCATCACAAATTATTCATGAGGCACTTTAGAAATCAGAATTACATTAGGAATTTCTGCATAACTAATACTGGCCTTTTAATCAATCTGTGCATTTTTTTTTTTTTTTGCTATTTTTGGAAGGGGAAGGTGGACGTAATTGGGGTTAAATGACTTGCCCAAGGTCACATGGCTAGTTTTATGTGTTAAGTTTCTGAGGCTGGATTTGAACTCCCATCCTCCTGACTCCAGGGCTCGTGCTCTATTCAGTGCACCACCTAGTTGTCCCCAATCTGTGCATTCATTGAATACAGCTAGCTAGATGGCTGTAGATAGAGTGTCTTGTGTTCAAATTTGGCCTTAGACACGAGCTATGTGTCTTTTGGCATTTCACTTAACCCTGTTTGCCTCAGTTTTCTTACCTGTAAAATGAACTGGAGAAGGAAATGGCAAACCACTCTAGTATCTTTGCCAAGAAAACTCCAAAAGGGGTCAAAAAGAGTCTTACCCAGCTGAAAATACCTGAACAACAAACAAAGCATCTGTTGAGTTACATTTCCCTTCTCTTATGCAGAACTATCATTTACAGCCTTAGCTGCCTCAGAACATTAAGAGGTTGGGTGACTTGTACATATTAGAGTCAGAACTTGAAACCTTGTCTCCTCAACTCTATCCACTTAGCCACACTGCCTCTCTAAATCTTTGTAGACAATAAAAATAAAATAGGACAGAATTTGCGTAGTAAATATTGTGCTATCACAAAAGTACTGGTCTACATGCTACTAAGAATTGGCAAATCTTGACTTCCAAATATATGTAACTGTGCATGATTGTTGGGGGAAATATATACATATATGTGTATATACATATATTATATAAATATATGTATATGTATATATTTAATTTAGCCTTTAAGGATTTTTGAATTTGACTTAAAATACTGGTGATCCATTGTGATGATCTTTTCATTTTTCCTGCTCTGGTGTTGGTTTTAAAATCATAAATATTTCACTGCCATGTCTTTATTGTGCATCCTATATATCTATCATCTTAAGAGGTAAACTATAAATGTAAGAGTGATAAAATGCTGTTATTTTACTTGATGACCCCTGTATATGTAAATTACTAACATAAAGTAAATTTGTCTCCTAGTGGTATAGCTATAAATTTTTTGTCTGCTGCTATCCCCATTAATGTCTTCTGTAAATAGTACCAGAGAAGATGAAAACTGCTAATGAACTTCTAGTAGCATTTTAGAAAAGGAAAATTTAAACTGATTTTGACTAATTGATAAGTTATATACTAATCTTCCTTAAATTTAACTAACAGCTTCTGTCAATGAAAAACAAATTTAAAAAATAGAGATTCATGAACAATATCTTTAGGAGCTAGGGAGATTCCTGGAATAGCCCAACCCTATACCCAATGAATGAGTAGAAAAATGGGGTGCATTCACAGCCAATTTTGTTAGAATGGTGATAGAAGAAGAGCTATATATCACTAAGTAGCAATATACAAGCAAATGGAAAAGATTTATTCCCAAGCCATCATCTGAAGGTCTTTTTGCACCCATAGAGACTAGTTCTTCCAAAAAATTGGTTTTGCTCTATGATAAAGTAGCTTTAACAATTCCACTCCTCTTTTAAGGGAGTTCTTTGTCTTAGATAGAACAGGAGCCCTGGGACTAAGATATAAAGAAGGGTTTATAATAATAACAGATCAACACTTTTGGAAAGGGGTTTGGTTGTTCATGATTTGCCTTCATAATGCAATTATGTGTGAATTAGCTGTCTACAAGTTAAGTATTCAGTTAGAAATACCATGGTTTTCATACCTGCCACCAAAAGTTGATTTCCCTGCTGTTAACTTTACCATCATGAAAATTGATGAGGTTTTAATAGAAATACTATGATGGGGGCTATAAGATATGAACATAATTTGATTATATATGACAGATAAAATCTAATTATTGGCTTTTTCCTTTGTTTTATTACACCTGCAATGAGGTTAAGTTCTTTTTTTAAAAGCCAAATTGATCTATTTGACTGATTTGACTAGTTATTTTGACATTGTATACACATGGTTAAGATCTGTGGAAGAAATGTTTATACAGAGATGCCTTTTATAGAAGTAAATGTAAGGAGTGGTTGGCTAACATCATCATCATTGCCCTACCATTGAAGTCATTAAGTTGTTTGTCAAGTTAATTATCACAGTGCAAAAAATCTCCCTTGGGAAATTTTATGAAGATTATATCCTTAAAATTATTTGCTTTGATTTAAATAATTTAGTTCATGTGATGCTAAACTGAAAATATTTAATTATCTCTTATTTCTAAAGACCCTTCCAAGTACATCACATTTTTCAAAATTATAACATCTGAAGACAGCCACAAAAGGTTAGCTAATAGACATTCACCTGCCATATTCAGAAACAAAACAGTGCTACATTAATTAGCATCAAATTATTTTTAAATTGTATTTATGGTTAAATAACAAGATTTTTATTATTATTAAAATATTAATCCACACCAGTACAATTAATTATATTTTTAAAGTTCAATTTGATAAACAGGAGAAAGGACCCCTAATTGGGGCCTTCTTATCAGTGTTTGGCAGCTGTGTTCCCTATCAACTTAAACTTTGTAGTAAAGCACCACATGAAAAAAAACAGTAGACCCTATTAAAGAAAATTGCTTTAATTGAATTCAAATCAAAAGGTGTTGGGGTCTGTACTAGTATACCATGGAAACAGTAAAGTTCAAGGGTGCTGTGAACCACAATGTTCTTTAAAACCATAGACACTGATCTTTCTGAGCAAAAACTCATAACTAAAGTATTTTTGAAATCTTCATCAGTTTGACAGATGTCTTCTTCAATCAAAATTAGTAGGCACCTATGGCTAAAGTAGTCCCATTTTACTTGATTCAGGAAATGACTGTTTGCCAAAGCATTATTTTTATAAGCAAATGGCCAGTCACTACTCTGGTCTCTAGCTAATGTGAATTAAGTACATACTCTATTTCATAAACGAAGGCAGAATTATTGGAAACACTCACCGCCTGATCAGTAAAAAACTGATTGCATTCAAAGAAAGACTGATTACTAACTACCAGTTTAGTTTTGGTTTTTTTTTTTTTCAAAGTAACATCTGGCATATTTGGAAGGGGAAAAATGCTGAGCCCAAAAGTGTTTGTTCCAGCTCTCAACTCATGCATGGATACAACAGAGAAGGAAATATCTGATGTCCTTCAGATTTTTCTTGTTAACCAGATACAACTCATGGAAGGAGTAATTCAGCTATATTCATAGTGAGCTGGGCTCCTCATTATGGCTTGTAAAGATGTTGAATAAATTTGACCAGAATAGAATACAGAGAACTGAGTGTTGTAAAAACTGGAGACCTTTAATCTATGAGACAGGGGTTTCTGTTTTGCGCAGACTTCAATATAGGGTAGAATTTGAGTTACCTTTATTTGAATTTGCTTTCTTCTCAAGCTTAATTCTTCCCTCTCCTTAATTACTAAACCTTTTTTAAGTAGTATAAATTCACTGCTTCCATTTCCTCACTTTTCACCTACTTTCTGCAAACTGACCACTGTACTGAAGCTTCTTTCTTCAGGGTCACTAATAATCTCCTAATTACCACAACCAATGACATCTTCTTAGTTTCCATCATTGTTATCTTGTCAACAGAACTTGCCAATGGTCACCATCTCCTTTATCTTGATATTTCCTCTTCCCCTGACTTGAGAGAGATATTTCTTTGTTCATTGTACTGCTACCTTTCTGACCAAACTTTCTCTATCATCTTCACCATTTCTTCTTTCTTTTTCTTTCAGCTTCATCAAAAACTCTGTGTTTAGGCCTATTCTCTCTTTACTTTACACTTTTGCTACTCAGTTATTGTGGAACCTATGTCTTTTGTAAACTATCTTGCGTCCCCAACTACCTGATGGACTCCTTATGTATATTTCTAACATCTGAAACATAATGTGTAAAAAATTAAATCATCTTCTTTTTCAAACCTGCCCATCCCCTTAACATTTTCATCTCTGTTGATGGTACTATGTTGCCAGTTCCCTCACTCAATATTAAGACAGGAGTAATCCTTGACACTTGTCTGATTTTTACTTCCCACATACAATGTGTTTCTAAGTCCTATTAATGTACTTCTAACATCAGTTCTTCGTTATTGCACTTTTTTCTTCTCCAGCCATCACCCTAGTCCATGCCCTTTTTCTGAGCTCTTATAATTGCATCTTAATGGGTCTTTCTGCTGCTCTCTACCAGATAAGACAATTCCATTCATAAATCATAAACTCCAATGGAAATGGGCTACTCACTATTTGGACTCAGCCTGCCTCTGCATTCTTTTGAAAATGATTCTCTATTCCCCTCTCCAATCCAATATATGTTTTTTTTTCCATCCAATTTTCTTTGTCAAACCAAGCTTCAATATATCTGTCTTCCTGGACATAGCCTGATTCCCTCACTTGAAGTTTGTTTCAAAATTATTTGTTTCTTACAACATATATATTCTTATAACATGTTTCTTATAACACATTTGTTTCTTATAACATATATCCATCCTTGAGTCTCTTAGAACACTCTGACCACTCTTAAGCATGTAATCATTTTCTGCTTTGTATCACAGTAATGGTGTAGCTATCTCATAGTCTCATTAAATTGTGAAGAACTAAATCTTTTTCCACCTCAGATCACCAATACCCTGCCTATGCTTTACCCATAGTAGAATTTTGGTAAATAATTGTTGAGTTGCATTTCCACTCTTCCCAATCCAAAGTTATTTCCACTTAATTATATGAAAAAAAAATGTACATTTCTAGGAGTAGAATGGTATGCTTTTAGAGCTGACATAGTTCATTTGTTTTTAACTCAACATCTGATTATAAGATCTAAATATGAGATGAGTGTAAGTTGTGAATAGTATTATGCTCTATAATGAAATGACTTTACACCCCAAGGAAAATCCAGGTCCTCATTTCTTTCCTGTGACTCACATTTCTGGAATTGTTCCATTTCTTTTAGGTTTATTTTTCCCATCAATTTATAATGATGTGAGTTGAATCACCTTATTTTCCCATAACCACCCCATCACCACATATTAACTCATCCTTCTTGAAGTATAGTGCTTCAAATTTTTTCCAAGGTTTTTGGGTATAACTAGTTGTGAATGTGACAAGTTGTAATTGGTACAATCACCAGTTGACCTGTAAGTATTTTTACCATTCAGATGGACAAAGAGAATGGGATTGTTTCCTTCCTCTTTTATATCCTTCTAAATTTTCTCTCTCCCTTCTCCCAACTTCCACTCTGATCCCAAAACTACTATTAGTAGGTATTCTTGGAATAACACCTTTTTAATGTTTCTTTAATGTTTGAATGCTTAATTTGATCAGAGAATGGTCTTATTTAGTTTCCCATGATCTTTGGGGGCTCAGGAGCAATGCCCAAAGAAATTTCCTTCTCATCTTTTATTATTGCTAATTGGCACTAACTATTCTTTCTTCTTTGGAAAACGTATGTGAATAAAGTCTACGAACTTAGAGAAGTTATTCCAATAATAAAGAAATGCCTCCCATTACTAGTCATTCAGCAATGAAATATTTATTTAGCAATTATTATTGGCAAAGTATGATCCGGATATTGTGTGGGATATAATGTTAAATAAAAAACAAGCCTTGAACTTAAGGATCACAAGTCTTTCAAGTGAAAGGCACATTAAATAATCTAATCCATCTCCCAAATGTCAAAACCAAAACCCCAGAGAGGTTAAATGATTAGCTCTAAGCCACACAAGGCATAAGATTCAAGTTGTGAACATAAGCTCTTTGACCTAATATTCTGCATTCTTCACACTTTATTAGGATAGGTGACATTCTACATCATGTCCCAAAAGTTGTATGGCAATTTAAAGCTTTAATAGCTTGGGACAACCTGTGTATATTAATATGCATTTGTATATTCCTGTATATTTTCATATATACATCTATGCACAGATGTATATAGGTACACATAATATGATACATTAAATGTATTTGTGCAACATATTATGCTTGTGTGACATATGTGTTATACAAATAACTAAAACAAAGTTTTATGTATATGTAACATAAATAATATATGATCTATATATTACATAAATATCCATAACAAATTATTGTGTTATATTTTACAATTATTTGGGATATATGTGAGTATACGTATATACACACATGTACATATGTACACATGTATATGGTTATGTATGTTTGCACACACGTATATTGCTCAAATAACTATATGTGGATAGATAGATAGATAGATAGATAGATAGATAGATAGATAGATATTAAACAAATAACTATAGCAATGTGATAAGTCTCATGTGAGTACTTTAAACAAAATTTTCTAGGAATTCAGAAGACAACAAGGTCATTTCTAGATGGTGTCTTCTGGAATATGGATAAGTCAGTATGAACTTTGGAAGATGGTCAGCCTTTAGATGAACTTGGAGTTGAGGTTGGTGGGGAGGAGACATTCCAAGTAGAGGAAATATTCTAATAATGAAGGTTGAGGTTTGGAAAGAGCAAAGTTTCCTTTTTTAAAAAAGCTTTATTGACACATTTTGTTATTAAACCATTGTTACTTTCTTTAAAAATATTTTAACATTAATTTAAAAAACTTTTGAGTTTCCAATTCTCTCCCTCCCCCGCCCAGACCTTCCCACACACACTGAGAAGGCAAGCAATATGATTTCGACTATCCATGTGAAGTCATGCAAAACATTTTAGTATTACCTTGTTGCAAAATTTTTAAAAAAAAGGCAAAACAAAATAATGTAGAAAAAACTATGCTTTAACCTGCACTCAGAATCTATCACTTCTCTCCCTGGATGTGGAGAGTAGTTTTCATTAAAAGTCCTTTGGAACTGCATTGGATCATTGTATTGATTGGAGTAACTAAGTCTTTCATAAGTTGATCATTGTTACAATATTGTTGTTACTGTGAACAATGTTCTCCTGATTCTGCTCACTCAATTTTTCATCAATTCATACACATTTTCATAAATCATTTCTGAAATCATCCACTTCATTGTTTTTCAAGTAAATAATTGTATATCTTATTTTATTTTCTAATCACATGTAAATACAAATTTAACATCCTCTTTTTGAAATTTTAAGGTCCAAATCTTGTCCTTTGCTCCTTGAGAAGGCAAGCAGTTTGATATGGATTGTACATGTGCAGTCATGCTGAACATATTTCTGCATTATCCATGTTGCAAAAGAAAACACAGACAAAAAAAAAGAAAAAGAAAGAAATTTTTTTAAAGTATGCTTTGATCTGTACTCATACTCCATGAGTTCTTTCTTGAAAGGTGGATAGAATTTTCATAAGTCCTTTGTATTTGCCTTGGATTATTGTATTGCTGAGAATAGCTGTCATTCACAGTTGATCATCATGCTGTATTACTATTACTATGTACAATGTTCTCCTGGGTTCTACTCACTTTACATCAGTTAATGTGTGTGTGTATGAGTGTGTGTATGTGTATATATGTGCATGTTTGTGTATTTCCCCCATCAAGTTTTTCTTTTTAGTAGTTTGATTGGTATGGCATTGAATAAGTAAATTGATTTAGGTAGAATTGTCATTTTTATTATATTGGTTTGCCCTACCACTGAGCAATTAATATATTTCCAATTTCTCTCTTCTCTCTCTTTCTCTCTCGCTTTCCTCTCTCTCTCCCTCTCAGCATTTGAAATTGTTTGGAAGGAAATTTGGAAGCCCTCAGATGAGTCCCAGCCTTTACCTTGCCCTTCCCCATGGTTACTCTTTAATAATCCCTCCCAATAGCATCCTCTATGTATAGATTTTGCTTTGGGGTCTATTGTATATATTAAAAGTAAAAAATAAAATAAAAGGAACTCATACAGTTTAGTAATATTTTTACTGATAGAGTATGTAACATACTAAATTAATTTATTATTCACTTCCTCTTTGCTGACTTGAAAGGAAATATGCCTTAATATCTCTCTTCTGGAACTGACATTGCTCACATCTCAGCACCTTGTCATGTGGCTCATTGCTGAAGCTTTAGTACTTACAGGCCTCTCCATCTGACCTGCAAATAGAATTTTTTTCATGTTTTGTAACACACAATTAAAGTATGAGATCCAAAGTCTATCTAAGAATTTCTCTTAGTATTTTCAGAGCTTAGCATAGTGTTTGAGACAAAGTAAGCTCTTAAAATGCTTTTTTATTCATTCCTTTGCTCTAAACTCTGTTTTTCATTTTCATTGCTATAATAATTGTACATTTTGTTCCCATGGTTTTTCTGTTTTAGTATTTGTAGCAATTCGCGTCTTTCCAATTTTTTAAAAAATTCTGCATATGGGCCATTTCCTACAGTGTAATAATATTCCATAACATTGATTTGCTAGTTTCTTTAACTACTTTCTGATCAGTGGACACTTTCTTTGTTTCTGGTTTTCTGCTGCTTCCAAGTGCTACTTTGAATATGCATGTGTATATTTGTGTAAGTATATATATGTATGCACAAACACATATCTTTCTGTTGTTGATTTGTTAATTCAAATGAGATAAATATAAAATTTAAAATTCATGGAGCTTCTGACTATCAAAGCAAGTAGAGAAAATGTTTAATGGTTAAGGGCAAGGGCAGGGAGTACTAGAACAGGCATCAGAAATACCCAAGATAAAACCTTCAGATATTACCCTGGGAAATGGGCAATAGAGTCTCCAAACCAACTAGGAACCATTTGTTTATTTCCTCTGTTTTATTCAAAGGAGGGTACCGTTATAGAGAGAGGGGAAATGTTTAGACCAAAATTGGGGTATGTATATTGTTTAAAAATAAAAGCCATTTGTCATGCAGATGGAGTTTAATGACTTGTACTAGGTCACACAAGAAGTCAAAGAATTAAACAGAAATAGAACCCAGCATGCCTGACTCCCAGGCCTGGGTTTGAACTAGATTGTGCTTCCTTCTGAAATGAAAGGCTTACCACAACAGGAAGACCTCGAAAAGCAATCCTCTAAATTATACATGATTGTTTGTCTCATTTTCCTTCTACATCTAATTGAAGACACAAGGGAGTACTATTTGCAAGGCTTCTCCTCTTGCATCACCTCATTTGTCTCTCTGAGTATAGAGAGCACACTCTGTAATTCACTTTTATTTCTGTTTGTCAGGTTGGAAAGGCAGAGAATGAAACTTGGTCAGGTTGAAAAAAACACCTTATTCCAAACCATACTACTTAGTGAAAATTAAGGTGTGGCATTCTCCTTTCTAAGTAATAAAGAATGAATAATCCTGGATAAATAATACTATTCTGAGAATTTTTTAAAGGGGCAAAGGGTAGTTTTATTAGCTGTCACAACAATATGGAAACTAATAAGGCAAATATCCAAATTGTCCTATTTTTATAGTTTTTTAAAATATACTTTATATTGTTTTATTGGCAGACAGAATCAAACAAGGATTCAGACTGAGTAGCAACAAAAATTGGGAATTTGTTGCTAACTGAAATGTGCTAGGAATAGGAAAATCTGATGAGCTGAGATCCAGATTTCCTAGAACACAATTCTCCTTAATATTTATCTCCATTACAAATAGGATTATTTTTCAAAGGAGTTTGAAATGGAGTTTATATCTCATCCAATGATATGCACATGATTGTTTGAAACTACCATCATGAGTACCCATTTAGTGTTTTTTCATTTTTTTCCACACCCTACAATACTTTTTCCAGTGACCTTGGAAATATGACTGATAAAAGCAACATGATAAAAGATGTAAGAAACCACAGGGAGATGCAATGACATCAATGTTTAGTAATGCATTAATTTTAAAAGCTGTCTTAGTAAGTTGTAATATGCTGTATAGTACTTACCATCATCTACAATGACACCATCTACATCCGATGAGGAACTTCATTAAGGCAACTTTCTCTCTTACCAACCTTCAATCTTGCTCAGGAAGGAACTAAAGTTTAACCATTTAGATCACAAAAGTGAATGGTACATTTTTTTCCTCTTTCAAAATACTGTCTTGATTCTTCCTTTGCTATGAGAGAAAAATCATTACCCAGCATTAATATTATCTTTCTCCATGACAATAACATGAGAGTGTATAGGCAAGAAGGTTGTCAACATATGGCAAAACACCATACATTCCAACCCAATTAATTCAAATTTTGTGCAAATTAAAACAGTACAGATAGATAACTCTAAAGGAATAATATGTACAAGGGATTTATTCTGTAAAATTTCAGAGAGTATAATAATCCTAATACATGCTCAATAACTTTTTCAAAGCAAATGATCCTATAAAATGCTTCTTTAACTTCTATATGCCCCTTCCTCTCCCCCCAAAAAAATCCTTGGGGACACCATGGACAGAGTACTGGACGTGGAGTCAGGAATACCTAAGTTCACATCCAGCCTCAGATACTTACTAGCTGTGTGACTCTAAACAAGTCATTTAATCTGTTTGCTTTAATTTCCTCAAATACAAAATTAAAATAATAATAGTACCTACTTCACAGATTTTTGTAAGGTTCAAATGAGATGATATTTGTAAAGTGCTTAGTGCAATACCTGGCACATAGTAGGCACCTAAAGAAATTTATTTTTCCTAAATTGAAGCATGCCTTTGCAATTTATTCTGCATTGTATAATATAATACTTTTGTGAATTAGAGAAGATAATGAAGAAATTCACAGTAGTTCCAGATGATCCATGTTGTTAGTGTGCTCTGCTTCCTCAAATTGTCTTAAAACTCTGATCTCTTACATGACACCTTTATTCCTTACTTCATATTAAACTTATGACAGTTTAATCCACATTTTCTTCCCCCAAGGAGACAGTAAGCTCCTTTTGACAGGGATTGTTTGGGCTTTATCTCTTTAAACCCAGCACCTCGAACCATGCTTTGCATACAGTATGCCCTTTTTTATGTACAAATCTTCAAGTTTCTACTAGTTTAGTTAAGTGTATATTAAATTGAACAAAATTAACAAAACTGACCTGCTTGTCTTTTTCATTTTAACGAGCTTCCATTTCTCTCTATTGTGTATTTAATTTTTTTATTGGTATTCTTTTCTTTTTGTATCACAAGCACTATTTCTCACTCACTCGGGCTAAGAACCTCCCCAGTTGTACCATACGATATGCCCTCTCAAAACAAATAAATATAGTCAAGCAGAAATAAATCCACACATTGACCGTGTCTGAAAATGTTATATCTCATTCATCTCTCTCCCCAAAGATGAGAAGCTCTGCTTCATTATCAATCAACTGAAACGATCAGAGTTAAGTCCTTCAAAGCTGTTTTTCTTGACAGTTGTTGTAGTCTGTTATACAATGTGTTCTTTAGTTGAACAGTTCCAGTCCATGATCATGATGAGACTGATTCACAAATAATATTGTTCACAAAGTCCTTCCCTTGAAACAATGCGATTAATGTATTACACCCATTTTATGGAGGAGAAAACTAAGGCAAAGAGAGTCAAAGTGACTTGCCCATAAGCAGGGAAGTAACATTAAAGCAAGGGCTTAAAAATCCACTTCCAAAATTCTTTACAGTATATCACTTTGTTTCTATAACATCCATAATAATATGTATGTGGTTGAAAAGGGTCATTATGATGCCTTTTTATATAACCGTTTATAATATAGAGCATACTTTATAATGATAAAAACAGTATCTCTTTATTTAGACTTTTAATTAAGACTGGCCTTCCCATGATTATTCTGAATTAATGAAATCACTATAAAAGACCCTACTGATAGGTGTATAGAAGAGAGCTGGAAGGTTTTATAAGATTTTGAAGTTGAAAAGGTCCATAGAGATCATCTAATACAAATTCCTCATTTAAAAACAAGGCAAAACTTTCTAGCTGTGTGACCTCGGGCAAGTCATTTAACTGCAATTCCATTGCTTTCTTTCCCTCCTCCAAAAAGCAAAAAAAAAAAAAAAAAAAGGAAGAAAGAAAGAAAAAGCCACTCGAAGCAGCTAGGTAGTGTAGTGAACAGAATACTGGCCCTGGAGTCCCGAGGACCTGAGTTCAAATCCAGCAAAAAAAGAAAAGAAACATAAGGCAACAGAACCTCCACAAATTCAAATGGTTTGTCTGAGATAACAGTGAGCCTTTGTGAGAAAATTAGGCCTTGAACTCAAAACTCTGATCCCTGGTAACCTAGTGTTGTTTCCATATAGCATACTGCCTTTGAAGGAAACTTTAAAGGCAGGAAGAGAAGGTGAATGAGGATTGAAGGGAAGGAAAATTGAAGTTCTTGCAAGTATTTCTATTTCTTCCTCCTTTGCCACAGGGTCTAGAATTAACCTCTGAATTCCAAACAATTCAATATTTATCCAACAGGTATGACTTATGTTAGAGGCAGAGCAGTGGTTCTTGATCTGGGCTCCATCAGGACCCTTAAGGGGTAGGTAGATAAATTCCAATGGGTACAGTGATTTTTTTATGTTTTAATAACCATATTTCAATATAACTGACTTCCTTTGTAATCCCATGTGTCCTATTTTATACTTTGAAAAACCATATTCTCAGCGGTACCCATGGGCTTTTACACAATTGTTGAAGGAGCCATAGTTTAAAAAAAAATTTAAGTTTGAGGAAAATTTGGATAAGAAAGGAAAAATAGTGGAAGAATATATTAGTTAAGGTTTTGGTTCTAGGTAAAGAAGTGATAGGATTCAAGTTCAATTATTCCAGTGGAGACAGTACAGACCCCTCCCCCACAACCCTAGCACAATATTTCTTTTTAAAATTAATTTATTTTTCACAATTTTTACAATTATTTATTTTTCAGTTTTAACATTTACTTCCATAATTTTCTCTCTCTCCCCAAGGCAACTTGCAATCTGATATGGACTCTACTCATACATTTTTAGTTAATGGTAATAGGAATTTGAAGATCTTCTCTGTTCCATAATAAGCCTAAGGGAATATGAAGATACACCCTACCCCCTAATAGGCTGAATGTAATCACAAGAAGACTGTGGTGGGAGGAGTTTGCTGAAGGGTAGAGCAGAGCCCACAAGAAGCTTGGAGTCAGAGCAATTAGAGACTGGAGGGAGGAGAGGATGCACCAGCGGGGAGTATTAGGCTTCATTATGAGTAAGTGTTGGTCTGTGGGAAGGCTAAAAGATGCTGTGACTCTGTTCTGTTACAGCTTATTAACTTCTTTACTATTATGATAGAATAGGCTGACTGGTCTTGGGATTCAGTTTTCTGGTGTCTGAATAAATGTTTTGTTTCTATTTTCTAAATGGAAAGCCTGTTGTATTTTACTGTTGAACTCTATGCCGGCATATTTACAGTGGCTGTCAGTGTTGTGAATATTGTGTTGGCACTATGTCTTATTAAACACATTATCATATTCCTCATGTTGCATAGAAGAATTATAATGAATGGGAAAACCCATGAGAAAGAAAAAAAACAAAATAAAAAAAGAAAATAGTCTGCTTCATTCTGTATTTGGACACCATAGTTCTTTCTCTGGATGTGGCTGGCATTTTCCATCATGTGTCCTTTGGAATTGTCTTAGATCCAAGCAAAATATTTATATTATGTAAAGGAGGACTTTGGAAGAAGGAAGAGTTAGCCAAGAGAATTTTTAAAAAGAAACTATAAAGAAGTCAAAATGATTGTTAATAACTAACCAATTCTATTCCAAATCCTGGATTTTAAGGCATATTCCATTTATTATACGTAGACTACGTTGAATTGGACTATGCAGTGAGATTGTAAATCCTTTTACCTTACTGTATTTTGTTTATTGCTTATTCAGCTTCTTTGTGGCTGTAAAACAATTTTTACTTGGGCAAATCATTCTATTCTTAGAAGGCCAAAGGGATTCTCTGGAAACAGGTAACATTTTCAGTAAGTGTTATTTTCAAGATCTTGTGTCCCTTTTCATAATTCAAACAATTTTAGTATTTTGGGAGATGGGGTCACACTCTTGAAAGGAGAGAACCTCAAGTAGCTCACATAACACTTTATTTTCAAAGATGTGACCAGAAGGACCTTAGACCAGTAAGAAGACAGAAAACTGCATTTGGTGTCAGGGTGGGTCTGATTGAAGCCTTATGTTTTCAGCTAGAAGTTTTACTAATACTTGAGTAACTTCTTCCTATTTCCTAATTTCATAACTCCTTCTCACCTACCAATACTTTTTATTAAAGGAACATTAAGAACCTATGAGCTACTACTTCAGGATATTAGGGAATTTTATGAGGTGGTTGAGAGGGAGAGGAGACGAATCCATAGGAGGAAATGATTGATATAGTTTATGATTAAAGAGTATTTATATCTGGTGTATATATATATATCTTCTCTCCTCTCCTCCCCAAGTCTTCCTCGTAGTAAGGGTTATCTTACTTTTATAATAAAAATGGAGTTCTATGCTAGGAAATAATAACAATTGCATTTTTACAAATACTCACAGTTTCCTGGGAGGTAGGTATTATTATTAAACCCATGTTGCATATGAGGAAACTGAAGTAGAAAGAAATTAAGTGAAGGGCAACTAGATGGGGTGAATGGAGCATTCGTCCTTGAGTCACGAAGACCTGAGTTCAAATCTGTCCTCAGATAATATCTGTGTGACCCTGGGCAAGTCACTTAACCCTGACTGACTCCAAAAGCCAAAAAAAAAAAAAGAGGTTTAGTGACCTTCTTAAGGTTATACAGCTACTAAGCTATTAAGTATCTGAGGCCAGATTTGAACTCAGGATTCCCAGACTCTAGTCCAGAATTCTATTCACAGCTTTACTTAGCTGCTTTAAACCATTTGTCCAATGAATGCAAACAGTAGTGTTAATATAGCTAATATTTCTATCTTTATAGAATATTGGCTTAAAGAGACTATTAACTGTTTAACCTGGAAACCATCATTGTGGTACTCTTAATTTTCTGATTTTTTTCAGAGAACTAATGATGAACCCTTTAAATACCTGGTCAGACTTCACCACCTGTGCTGGATTATTTGAATACAAATGTTCTGGTCCTCTGGCCATTGATAATAAGAATAGATCACTATAAAGCACTGACAAATTCAGTTGCAGTCTTCATTTACAATTGTTACTGTCCTTTTAATGTCATCTACTAAGGTACATGGGGTGAAATTATTTTGTTGAGTTTCACACCAACCTTCCTGCAGATTTATTTTCTTTTACACTTCTTTTCATTATTTTAGGAAGCCTACTCCTCATAACCTTAAAACATCCTCTTCCCCTGTGTTTTGTGAATCAGTTTATGCTTGATCTCAGTTGCCCCTGACTTCCATGCCCCTGCTCTTGGCAATAAGATCAAATATTTTCACATTCCAGTAGTTTCTGCTTCCTTGGTTGCTTGTTATTTTATGTTGACCAAAGCATGATCAGGTGCTTTAATGAAGATCAGATCAGTGTCTTTATTTTTAACCATTTCTCTCTCTTATTTTTTGAGTGAATAGCTTCTTTAAATGTGTCTGATGGGAAACACTTCAATTGCACCTGACAACTTTTTCTCATCTCTATCTTTCCTTCTGCTCTATGTTGATTGAGACCTTGAGAATAGTCTTGACAACACACAAACAGATGTTTTGGGAGGTGATACCTATATCAGTAATTATTTGTCTCCTAATTTTAGAGATAGGGTTATTAACTTTTTTGTGTAGGTCATATTAGACCCTTTGTGGAAGTCTTGTGAATATTATGGGACCCATCTCAGAGTAATGTTTTTCATTCATATATAAAATGCATAGAATTACAAAGGTAGACATTTATCTTGAAATACAGTTATCAAAATTTCCTTCAAAATGTTTTTAAACCCCCAGGTTAAGAGCCCTTGTTTTAGAGACAGAATGGTATAATATACGGAGCTCTTAATCTGGAATCATAAAGACATTGGGTTCAAATCCCAACATGGTACTTCCAACTTGTGTGACCCACGGCAAGTCACTAATATCTCTTGGCCTCAGTAACCCTATCTATAAAATGAGGGGTTTGGATTTTATAAAGCTGAAGGTCCTTTATGATCCTAAGTTTATGATCCTAGGATCCTGTCTTAGACTATATAGTCAATTTCATTTTTTGTGATCTGTTTTGGTTCTCACATGACCAATACTTTATGACTCTCTTATTCAAGATAATCTTCCTGTGGCTACTGACAAGTCTACAAGCCATTGATCTTTTTTTTTTCATTTTTTACTACTTCATCTCATTTCCTCACCAGTCTACCACTGGTCTGCTTTCACTTTCCAGTTATTTGTTGATGGGGTTTGGAGTCTTGTTTTATTCTTCATAGAATTTCTCTCCTCTTCTATCTACTACTTCAAATGTTGCATGCAGCTTCAGATTTTGGGTGGTGGAGTTTTTGCTTATGCTCATCATAAACAAAGCAAGACAAAATCACCAAGCATACCCTAAAATAATATTTCCTATTGCTTTGGGGCATATGATGACATCAACCACCCCAGCTCTATTATTCACATCTCTAAAGAGCATCTTTTTAAATTTTATTTTATTTTTCTCCCAGTTACATGTCAAAAATGGTTTTTTAGCAGTCACTTTGAAGTTCCAAATTTGGAGTTCCAAATTTTTCTCCCTCCCTACTTTCCTCCATTCTTCTAAAAATGGTAGGCAGTTTGATATAGTTTATATACATTCTATCATGTAAAATATATTTCCATATTAGTCACCATTACTAAAGAAGAAACAGATCAAAAGGAAAAATAAACAATGAGAAAGAATAAAGTAAGTGAGAAAAATATGCTTCAATCCTCATTCAGAGTCCATCAGATCTTTATCTGGATATGGATTCCATTTTCTTTCATGAGTCCTTTTTACTTATCTACAATCATTGTATTGCTGAGAAGAGCTGAGTCAATAGCTGATCATCACATAATGTTGTTGATACTGTGTACAGTATTTTCCTGGTTCTGTTCATTTCACTTTGCTTCAGTGTATACAAGTCATCCCAGAGTTTTTTGAAATCTACCTGTTCATCATTTCTTATTTCACAATAGTATTCTATTACATTTATATGCCACAACTTGTACAGCCATTCCTTAGCTGATAGACTTCCCTTCAATTTTTCAATATTTTGCCACCACAGAAAGGACTGCTTTAAATATATTTGCACATGTCGATCTGTTTCTCTTTTTTATGATCTCCTTCAGATACACACCTAGTAGTGGTGCTGCTGGATCAAAGGATCGCAGTTTGGTTGCCTTTGGGGATAATTCCAAATTGCTCATCAAAATGGCTGGATCTGTTCATTACTCCATCAACAGTGCATTACTGTCCCAATTTTCCTATATCTTCTCCAATCTTTATCGTTTTCCTTTTTAGTAGGGTCATATTAGCCAGTCTGATAGGTGTGAGGCAGTATCTGAGTCATTTTAATTTGCATTTCTCCAATCAAAAATGAGTTAGAGCATTTCTTCATATGCTTATAGATAGCTTAGATTTTTCTTCTGAGAACATCCTTTTCATATCCTTTGATTTCTTTACTGAAAATTGTCTGTTCATATATTTTGACCATTTATCAATTGGGGAATGGCTTATATTCTTATAAATTTGGCCCAATTCTCTATATATTTAAGAAATGACACTTTTTCAGAGATACTTGCTGTAAAGATTATTTCCCAGCTCTAAGGAGAATCTTGTAAACAATCCTTTCATTTAACTGCAACTTCCTCACTTGTTCTATTTCTGTCTAGACTACTAATATTAATGTGGTTTACTTCCTCCAGTAGTATATCAGCTCATTGTCACTGGGCAGAGATCTCACATTTAGAATACCAATGCTTGAATTAATGTTTATAAACAACATAAAAATTGTGTTATTACAATCACCCTCTGCCCCTTCCCCACCATTTATGGAAGAGAGCATGCTGAATATAATTTAAATTTCTCTTTATGACTCAGGGTTATCATAATGAACAATTTATTATGCCACTGTAAAAATATAGCTGTGGATATAGAGCTACATCATAAGGGACATGGGGTTAAATGCATACTGACCTCAATAACTTGATTTATTGAAAAAAGTGTCTGATGTCAGCTTGTTTTTTACTCCTTTGGCTCTTTCACACAGAGAAGGAATTAAGCATGTGTAACTAAATGGCTTCCTGAGCAATGTAATATGTTTGTCTCTGTGCAAAACAAAGACTCTGGGAAGACTTTTTAAAATGCTTTTCTCATACCTCTTCTCCATTAGTTCTTTGATGCAATCAGCATGTTTTGGTTCAGTAGCACTAGTCAAGTGTTATTTATTATTTATGTATGTTTTCTGGTGTATGGGGTATTCAGGGAGAACTAGAATGTCTGGTGTGAGGACTTGCCAAGTCCTTTTCAGGGCTGCTTATCCACCTTTGGCGTCCACCCTTCATCCAGCTCTCACCTGTGGCTGAATGGGCAAATGTGAACAATTTGTTGCAGAGGTCCCTGAAGGTGCCTGAAACAGGAGATGTGGCATTCCTTGAGTTTGTTCAAACATCAAAGACACTAAGGTCATCCTCTAAATATAAAATGTCCAGATTTTTGTCTTGCCACTGGACTTCCCATGACTCTGGAAGATAGTAATACTGACTACTTTGTGCAGTTCTGCCTCATTTAAATACAATTCACACATAAGTCAAGATAACACCCTATGATATTATGCACTGATCCTTTTTGAAAAGAAGAATGAAAAACATTATTTCTATATCACTAACACACCAGATCATGTGCACACTTCTTTGTTAGATTATACTTTTCTCCTATCTTCACAGGATATTGAAAAGGAATGTTTGTCACTATTTCAAGAATTCTTGTTAGCATGTCTTAGCAAAAGACTTATTCCCAACGTGTATATATTCTTCAAGAAGAAACACCTATGTGACAACAGGACATGATTACTTTTATTTTCAAGTTCAGACAATTTCCTAAACTAAGACAGCGTGTCATAGTGAGAAGCACACTTGTCTCGGTGTTAAAAAACTTGAATCAAGTCATGGTTTTGTTATTTGCTATCTGTGTGACCCTGGATAAGCCACTCAACATCTCTGAAACCCAAATTCCACATATGCAAAAGAAGACAATAGTAGCCCACATTTATATCATGCTTTAAGGTTTGTAAAGTATTAACACAGCTGATCTCATTTGACTCCTCCCAATAACTTGGGGTTAGTGCTGTTATCATCCCCATTTCTAAAATGAAGAAACTAAAACCTAGAGTCATTAATTTCTCCAATCCTGTTTTAATGTCTGTTTTTGATAGAATAGAAAGCCAAACAACTCTTAAAATTGTACTTCTAAAGGTATAACAATATTTGAAATAATTATTGTGTTTCTTGGATATATCCATTTTCACATGACATTCCTTCTGTCAAGCACATTCCATGTTATAATAAATAACTCCCTGACCAGGAGTTTGAATGAAACTAGAATGTGGTTAAAATATTCCCTGACAGTCGACTCTGGGTCTTTAGGTTTACAGTTGTTTGATGGAGTAAATGTATGGCCCAAGTGTATTAGGGAAAGGGAAACCTGAATTTAGGTGCAGAAACCCTCACTTCAAATTCCTTCTCCAACACTAACTACAGAGTTTTTATCTGTAATGTGAGAGTGTTGTTTAGATTTGGGGGTTCTTAACCTGGTGTCTAAAAATGTCCTTTTTCAATAGTTTGATAACTTTGTTCCAGTAGGATTTGTTTCTTTATAAACTCTCTGCATTTAAAAGCATCACTCTGAGAAAGAGTCCATAGGATT
This sequence comes from Gymnobelideus leadbeateri, assembly GCA_011680675.1. Taxonomy (NCBI): domain Eukaryota; kingdom Metazoa; phylum Chordata; class Mammalia; order Diprotodontia; family Petauridae; genus Gymnobelideus; species Gymnobelideus leadbeateri. The sequence goes on from WOXC01000344.1 coordinate 31,914, forward strand.
CACCGTACCAAAGTGCTATATGATGTAAAAAAAAAAATAGAATTCTTGGATAAGGTCCCTTCCAGGTCTCAGCCTATGATTCTATGTGCTCTGATCTCATGACAATAGACTGACTTTGCTATCATTAAGCAAAATTGAGTGAAAGATAGTCTTTCACTAAAGGTATAAATAATGAAGGAATAAGTCACAAAAACACATCCTTTGCAATCCATGCCTGAGTCTACTCTTGTAAGCAGCAAACAAATGTTTTTACATTTTACACACTCTGGGACAGCAGTTCTGAAACTTTTTGATCTCAGAAACCACTCACATTCTTTAAAAAAAATGAGGACCCCCCCAGTAGCTTTCATTTATATAGGATAATTATAATTGTCAATATTTATCCTTTTAGAAATTGAAACATCCTAATATTACTATCAAAATGGTTTTTATCTTGTTGAACATGTCTCAGGGACTTCTGGAGATCCCTGGTCCATACTATGAGTACCATGGCTCTGGAACAATGGAATTTTAAGGTAACCAAATATTCTATTTTATGGGCTGTTGCAGAATTAGCTGATGCAAACACAGTTTACCTATGTTTGCTTTGCTTAAAGCCAAGAGGATTTGGTTCACTGATACCTGTCAAGGTAGGAGTTGACAGGCATCAAAACAGACTGCTTTCATCACCATCATATAACATTATTCCAGGAATAGACTCTGTTCACAAATGAGTTTTCTGAAAATGACACAAAGTTCTTCTGGAGTATCATGATTTGCTATTTTTTGCTGTCTAGTCATCAAATTCTCTTTCAATTTAAAAAAGGCAAAGCCGGTCTTTTGAAATTACACAACTCAGTAAATTGAATTTCCTAATAAAATCCAGCTTTTTCATTATATATTAGAACAGAAAAAGGAACACTATCAGATTGTTTTGTTTCTTTTAAATGGAGAACCATTTATATAGAAATCAGAATGTATAATCTTTGAGGGCAGGGACTGTTTTTTTTTTCCTCCCTTTCTTTTCATTCCCAGTACTTAGAACATTGATTGGCACATTTTTTGTTATTGTTTAGTAATTTTCAGTCATCTCTCTGTAATCTTTTGGGGGATTTTATTGGCAAAGATACTGGAGTGGTTTTGCATTTCCTTGTCCAGCTCATTTTATAGATAAGGAAACTGAGGCAAACAGGGTTAAGTACTTGTCCAGGGTCACATAGCTAGTGTCCAAGGATGGATTTGATCTCAGGAAGATCAAAGTCTTCCTGACTCCAGCCCCAGTAGCCTATCCACTGCACCACATAGCTGCTCATGCTCAGAACATAGTAAGCACTTACCAAATGCTTGTTGACAGTTTTTTACTAGAAAAAAATGCCTTGTTTCTCTAATTTGAGCAGATATATGATGGGTACTTGTCTTCTCCATTAAACTGAGTCCTGGAATGCATCAATCTTTGCAGTTCCAGTGCTCAGCTCCATACTTTACATATAGTAAGCATTCAATAAGTACTTCAATTATTGAATTAATGGAGCTTTAGATAACTTAGAATATGTAAAGAATTTCAAAAGCTTTCTCTTCTAATCCTAGATATGATTTAATCCAATTTGGCTAGTATTTATGTACAAGGTAGATTAATGTTGGTCCTGATTTATCAAAATTTTATCTTGTCTACCCTATGTTTCGAGTTGTATATAGAAGATCCATATTCTCTTTTACCATAAGTAAAGCATATTACACCTAGCAAAGATCATAGATTTTGAAAACTGAAATGGACCTGAGAAGCCATAGAGTACAACCTCTTCAATTTGCAGATAACAAAACTAAGGTTGATACATTAAGTTACTTGCCCAGATACACAATTAGTGTCTAAGGCAGGATTTGATTTCTGGTCTTCATGAATACAGGCTTTATATCTATTGCACTCCCTAATTCCTTTTCAGTATAAGGATTTTACAGTAGGATACAGCTTATTCTGTCTTCCCATATGTATGGACACTATGGTACGTTACCACATACTACTATATATTGAATTGACTTTTCAGTGTAATGAAAGCCATATCTTCAGCACCCATACTTGTGAAGTATACTAGTTGGCATCCCTTCAGTTTATTAAATCCATTGCTAAGACAGCGTATAGCTGGCAAAGATTCACATTATGATTTCATAGCCCTGTTTCTATTTGAGTCCAACACCATTGTTCTACACCACTTCTGTGCTTGGCTTCTACATCTATACTTGACAAATGACATCAAGATGAACCCTGTAGTCCCTAAGGTTCTTTTGTTCTCATTGTGGCAACTGCTGACCATCAATTAAACTTTCCTTCTGAAACACTGATAGTCTGTTTTGATCCCTTTTATCCATTTCCCATTTTTGCATCTTGTTTAGATAGCTCAGGTTGGAGTTACTTCAATTGCATGCCACATATCCTCATTCTTATTCTTTTAATTTGGTATTGCTTTTGATCTTTCTTCTGACAAGTCAGTGGTTCTAACACACAGATGGTTGATTTGGAAATGACTCCCACATCAGTAACTAGTCATTTCCTGCCTGCTAAAATGTAATCAATTTCATTTTTGATGATGTTATGTGGTGCTAATCATGTCCAGCACCTCTTGGCTCCCAAGAAGAAAGTGTTCCTGATACATAAGAGAAAGGCATCAATATGGTCTATAAACCTTTCACATCTCTTGTTTATTACCACTGAAACACATTTGAATTTTTTTTCTTCTTTCTCCATTCCCATTTTGCTTTGAAACCCTTGAGTTAATATTGATTTAGTTTGGAAAGTCTTACTAAATTCTTCGTAAAATACTAGATGACTATCCTATGAAATTATATATATTTTTTGCCTTTTGGAGGGCAACTGGGGTTAAGCAACTTGCCCAAGGTCACACGGCTAGGTTTTTATTTGTGTGTGCATTAAGTGTCTGAGGCCGGATCCGAACTCAGGTCCTTCTGACTCCAGGGCTGACGCTCTACTCACTGCGCCACCTAGCCGCCCCTGAAATTATATTTCTTCCTGTCATTAGATACATACTAAAAATCACTTCTGCCAAGACCTTTATGTGCTTCTCCCAGGAAAACCTCTGCCAAGTTTCCATGTAGCTATAACTCATTATGTCCTCTCACTCCAATTTTAGTAAGCATGATGAGGATTGTATGTTTATTTCCTCCAGTAGAACATTTGCATTGGACTGCAGTTTCTTCATTTAAATCACTGGGGGGTTGGACTAGATATAAGGTACCTTTGAGGTCCTTTTAGGCTTTTGGGCCATTGTGCTATGATGTCACATTTTAATACAGCTTTTTTTTTATTTTTAGAGGCTCTAAGAGCAGTGGTTTTGTTTTTGTTTTGGTTTTTTTTTTTTTTGGTATCTTCTATTCTGTTTTTTTTTTCTCATAATATTCCTACAGTGTTGTCTTCCCTCTGTCAATTATCTCCTATTTATCTTGTATACATCTTCCTTGTATGTAGTTTTTTATGTGGTATATCCCCCATTGGACTGTGAGCTCCTTAAGGACTGGAACCATCTTTTAACTTTCATTCCATGCCTATTGTTTAGCAATGTGCCTAATACACAGTAGGAATTTAATAAATGTTTTTTGAACATCATGTTAGAAGTGGAAGAGGGCCACATAGGTTTAAGGACTATCTTAACATTATTTTCTTTTGTATTATGGATTGTTATAACCAAAGAATTCACTAACAAATGGCTAGCCTAATGGTGACAAAACTCTCTGAATTTAAGTAACAGGTGCATAGGAGGCTAAACTCACTATAAAACTTAACAGCCCATACTTAGGGTGAGTGGACACCTATATACATCCAGCCTGGCTCACTTATGACAATTTGCTTTCACATTGGAGTGTCTGAGTTCCCAGAGAAGAACTACCAATACTTGCTTACACTACATATACACATAGGTTCCTTGAAGCTGTTTTTTTACATTTATATTAGTTCTTTCAATGCCATGTTAAACTATCAGAATGTTTGTATAAAATTGAGATATCATCCTACATTCTCTACAGCATGGTTTAAGTCTTTATATTTGTGCCACAGTATATTTTCTATCCCATATCACTCAAACTACACTTTACAATTCTTTATATATAGATATATTTCTTCAAGTAGATTTTAGCAGCAGTTTATATTAAATCAAAATTTTATTTTCCTCTTCCTTTCAGATATCAAATTGTTTATTGATGCAATAGGTAATACCTTTAATTCTTTGCCAATTCATTCAGCTTCTTTTCATCATGTAAAAGTGTTTTTTTCCTACTTGTGTCATCACCAGTTTGTTCCATATGGAACAGCAGTACATAAAAGTGATAGTACCTTATACTTGTCTAGTAGAGTTTTCAGAAAGCAGATAAAATCTCTCACTGGGATCATATAAATATTTCCAATTTGGGAGAAGGTTTGATGAAATGGAAAACATCTAAATAATAGGAGCTATCCAAAAATATAATGAAATGACTCAAGAGGCAATAGATTCCCCTATATTAGTAGTCTTTGGTCAAAACTGAATTATCACTTGTTGGATATGTTGTAGAGATATATTCTGATACATGGGACTAAGAAGACCTCTAAAATTCCAACTCCAGTAGATTCTGTAACTTTCATCTTGTTGGTCATTTTAAAAAGTTGAACTGGATTCATAAAGGAGTGTACCACACACTATGACTGTATCTTGGGGTTTCTATCTTTTTATGATTGCTTATAACTGTAAAATAATTTTGACGGATTACTTTAATACACTTTATGATAGCACTTCATATTCCAAAACTAATATGTACAAGTAACAAATATAATTTTCTTTTGCTAATCATCCTTCTAATACAGACCTTCCATCAGTAAATCATAGGTTTTTTAGACAAAAAAAAATGCCATCAGTGCTCTACTTCCTCTTTGTTCAGATCTGAGTTGCCAATGAAAGGATCAGCCACATTAGGAATAGATAGATAGACAGATAGATAGATAAAGATAGATAGATAGTGTGTGTGTGTATTATATACATATGTGTGTATATATCTAGTTATCAAGTGCATTGGACCTCCATTAATATCACAGAGAAACATTCAATATAAGTGAAAGCTTGAAATGAGAGTCAAAGGTGAACTTTTTCAATGCTGGTAATTAATTCTTGCTTTGCATAGGCTAATTGAGGGCAGACATTGAATACTCGGTGTCATTTTATTTCCTAGCTGTCAATTGGGCTACAATCTGCTTTCCCTGCTAAATCTGTTAACCTGTGTGCCTCCTTTTACCAGTACAGGGGATGTCAAAGATATAGGGCCACTGACAGCTTTGTTCTTTTTGAAATGTCAATATTTTCTTCAAAAGAACTGGTCCCCTTTGACTGGATTTTTGTTCTTTAACATCTTTCTTAGGACATGTCCAGATACCTAAAGTAGCATCATGTTTTGTGTACTTTGCTAAAATGGAAAGAAAAATCAGTCGACTTGTTTTTATAGATGGTCTGTCTTAGTTTTATAAACTAAATAGCTCTCAAATGCCCCGTCCAAATATTAACCAGTCTCTGGTTCTGCAACAAAAGCTGTATCAACATACCTGATACCAGATATCTTGAATATCTCAGGTTTGCCCTAAGCATTCCTGTCATAGATGATGAATCTCTTCCCCCTTCCCCATGTCCCTATCTCTCACATTGAGTGTTAGCCCTAAACAAAATGCTTTGGTGTACTTTGCCATATCATTTAGTGACATCTTCCTTTCCTACCCCTTTATTGGACTTAGCACTAGAGAATCATTTATATTTGCTTAAGATGTAAAATGGGAATTGCATAAATTCAATGAAATTTATTAAACAACTACTATGTACTAGATACTGTGCTAAAAGCTGGGGTTACAAAGAAGAATGAGGGTGGTGGAGCCAAGATGGTGGAGTAGAAACAGCGCGTCCAAGCCACTCTGCAACCAGATTTCCTCCAAACTATGTAAAAGGGGACTCTGAACAACTTCTGGAGCCCCAGCACCCACAGAATGACACAGAGAAGCTAACCTCTCACTGAGGACAGCCCAGCAGCCCTGCAGGAAGGACCAGCGCAGCAGTCTGGGAGCCAGCAGTGCAGTGCGCAGGGAGCCGAGCACCGGTCCGGTCCCCTTAAGTCGCAGTTTTAGCCCCAGGGAGTCAGGGCCAGCAGCCGGCTGGAGGGACCCCAGAACACCAGCAGCTGTGGCGACTCCAGAATTATCAACATAGACATTTCTAGGACAAAGTGAAAGGTTAGTGCCCTATGGGCTTTGGGACCAGTATTTGGGGAATGAGTTGGCTTCCTCCCCTGGGGGCTAGAAGCCACCGAAGAGACACACCATTTTGTAGTTTTCAGAGGCAGCTCCAGCTCCTGGCCTGCGAACTGTAGGGAGATCCAGTGATCAGTCTTGGGGGGGTAATTGCTCTTGCTTTAACCTCCCTGGATCTGGATTGTGATCTGGGGTGGAGGTCATGGGTGGGTTTCCAGCTTGCCAGAAATGGAAGTTGCCCCCCCACATACATTCTGGATGAAAATTCCCCTATCTGGCGCCAAAGACATAGTGTGGCAACAAGCCTAAAAGTCAAGTAATTAAGTGGCAACATGCTAAGGCAAAGGAAACAAATTAAAAAGAAAAATGCAACCCTAGGCATAGGAAACAAATTAAACAGAAAAATGCAACCCTAGACTCCTACTTTGGGGGCAAGGAGGGTCGAAGAATGGAGCGGGAAGAGGACTGTGAGTTCAGAAGTCCTGCTCCAAAAGCCCCAGGGGAAAACATGAGCAGGTTGCAGGCCATAGAGGACCTTAAGAAGTGGAGGAATAAGAGAAGTGGAGGAAAAATTGGGAAGAGAAATGAGAAGGATGCAGGAAAAGTATGAAATGAGGGTCAACAGCCTGACTGAGGAAAACAACACCTTAAAAAATAGACTAACTCAAATGGCAAAGGAGGCCCAAAAGGGCAATGAGGAGAAGAATGCCTTGAAAAGTCGAATTTGCCAGATGGAAAAAGAATCTGAAAAGTTCACTGAGGAGATTCATTCCTTCAGAGTTAGACTGGAGCAAATGGAAGCTAATGACTTTATGAGAAATCAAGATACTGTTAAGCAGATCCAAACAAATGAAAGATTAGAAGGTAATGTGAAATATCTCATGGGAAAAACCACTGACCTGGAAAATAAATCCAGGAGAGACAATTTAAAAATTATTGGACTACCTGAAAGCCATGATCAAAGAAAGAACCTAGAAATCATCCTTCAAGAAATTCTCAAGGAAAATTGCCCTGTTTTAGATCCAGAGGGCAAAATAGAGGTTGAAAGAATCCACCAATCACCTCCTGAAAAAGATCCCAGAAAGAAAACTCCCAGGAATATTATAGCCAGGTTCCAGAATCCCCAGATCAAGGAGAAAATACTACAAGCAGCCAGGAAGAAACAATTTCAATATTGTGGAAACACAATCAGAATAGCACAGGACCTGGCAGCTTCTACACTGAGGGATTGAAGGTCATGGAATACAATATTCCAGAGGGCAAAAGAGCTGGGAATGAACCCAAGGGTCACTTACCAGCAAAACTGAGTATTTTATTTCAGGGGAAAATATGGTCATTCAGTGGAATAGAGGACTTTCAAGCACTCTTGAGGAAAAAACCAGAATTGAATAGAAAATTTGACATCCAGACACATGAAGCAGGAGATGCCTGAGAAGGTAATCAGGGAAAAGAAATCAAAAGGAACTTATCAAAGTTGAACTATTTACATTCCTATATGGAAAAATAATAACTGACTGAGGAAATCTTTCTCACTATGAAAATAATGGAAGAAGGGGGTGTGGTCATATGAATACATATGTGAATGTGTGTGTATATGGTTACAGTTATATATGGATAGAGGGAATAGGTTGAATTTGTTGGGAAGGGAGGATACTCAATGGGTGAAGTTGTGAGGTGAGAGAGGAAAGTGGTAGGAGGAGATGAGGAGAGACAGGGTGGGGTAAACTATCTCATGTAGAGGAAGCAGGGGGAAGTGGTTGCAGGGGAGGGGAAAAATAGGAAGGCAAAAAGGCGAAACCACATTTTCATTGAATTTGGTTCAGGGAGAGAATAACATACATACTAGGTGGGACATCTCAACCTACAGTAGAATGGGGGGAAGGGGAAAGAGAGGAGGGATGATGGATGGGAGGGCATCCTTGGGGGGAGGGGAGATTGGAGTTACCCACTATGGAAGAGGGACAGGATCACGTGGGGAACGGACCAGGTGGGGCGTGGGATGAGGGGGAGGGAATTATAAGCAGCCTTGTACAATATATCTACTATGATAATGTTTTGCATAGCTAGACATGTACAACATATACTGAATTACTTATCTCCCCAGAGGGAATGGGTGACAAGGGAGGAAGGAAATGGATCTGAAATTCAAGGTCTTAAGATTAAATGTTTCAAATATATATAAATACTATTGGGAGATAAGATGTGCAGGCATTGGGACACAAAGATTCACCTTCCTCTAATGGAGAGGTCGAAGGGGGTGTGGGAGAGGATAGGAGAGTGACCAGATTGGAGGAAGCGATGTCTTGCAGGACTGCTGTTCTGGGAGGGTGGGTAGGGGAAAAACGGGGGGGAATGATTCTAACTCAAAATCTGGCGGAAATGAACGATGTAAAACAGAAGTTAATAAAGCATTTGTTTAAATTAAAAAAAAAACAAAGAAGAATGAGATAGTCACTGAGACAAACATTGCAGTCTAATGGGGGAAAACAGTACACAAAAGGAAAGTGAAAATGGACAGGTGGTGAAGGTGGGGAGGGCAGCAGGGAGTATGTGGCCCCAGAGGCATGATGTTCTTTGGAGTTGAGAGAGCTACCTAACAAAGTTTTGAACATTCTGCAAAGGAAGATCTTGGTGAGAGCTTATTGCTCTGGCCCTCCAGTTAGAGAGGAGAGTCAACTGAGGGATCTAAGAAGGCTTTGAATTTCAAAAGCTGAATTAATCTACAAAGTGATAAAATTATAGATGATCAGTTTGTCCCGGCGAAGGAATGATGTTCCATGGAGTTGAAATCAAACAGAGTTTATGATGGGAAATGGAGAAATCTCTGTATGCAATGAATAGATCTACGAAGATCCTTTAAGTTATGTCAATACATATCAAATAAGGTGAAGAATCATTGTACTTTCAAGCCCACTAAGTCATCTTGGACTGGAAGAATTGATGTAAAATTATTTTCTTTAACTTTGTAAACCTTTTCTTCAAAATTCCAGCTTATTTGCTAATGTGCAAGATTGATAGATATGGGATGTCTTTATCTATGTCTATTACTCAGTTAAGTTTCATGGATCTCTGTTGCCTTTAGGCATCATTTTGATCTTTTAAGATCAAATAAAAATCCCTGTTTTGCTTTTTAAAGCCCTAGAGGCAATGTTGTACATGAGAAAGAGCACTGAACAATGAAATGAAGTTCATAGACCTGAGTTTGAATCCTAACTCTCTGGGTCTCTAAAATAAGGTGTATATACTAGATGAGCCTTCAGGGCCCTCTGACTATAAATCCTGATGCTACTTTTCCAACTTTGTTATCTATTGTGTCTCTTCAGATCCTCTGTGTACAGTCAGATTGGACTAATTGCTATTCCTAGCACATAACAGTCCATCTTTCTTTTACATGCCTTTGCACTGTCTCTCCCCTTTGATTGAAATATATTCTCTCCTCCATCTCTTAGGATTCTTTATTTTCTTCTAAACTAAGCTCAAATGCTATCTTCTATATAAAGTCATTCTTGTTCCCCTCCACACCTGTGAGAGCCCTGACTCTCCCCACCAAATTACCTTGCATTCATTTTGCATATAGATAATATACAAATTTCTTGAGGACAGTGACTTTTTGTCTTTGTGTCACTAGCAACTAGTATATTGCCTGGAATAAAGTAATAAAATATTTATTAATATATATTTGTATGTATGTATGCATGTGGAGAGAATAGATGAATTTTACCAAATATGTAATCTTACAGTATTTAACTAATATTGTAACTTAATTTCCATGTATTCTTCTTATATGTTGTGAGATTCTTGAGGATAAGAAGTACATATTCCATCATCTTTGTGTAATACATAATTGATAATCTGGTGCCTTCCAAATATTTTCAATAAATTATTTTGATTACATTTAAAATAATTTCATTAAAATGTTTTTATTTGCTGCTTTCTGTATAACCAAAGGAATCAAACATTCAGAATACACTTTTATGAATTTGATTATCTTTTCCATTAGATTTCCTCTTCCTACTCTTGCTGGTGTTCATGGACAAAGATTTTTTTGAAAAAAAATAAGGTATTTGGAATTCACACATAAACTAGAAAGAATTTGAAAAACTACAAAGTTTTTAAAATGTTACACAAAGTACATATCATTTCTCTGAAGTGGGAGTGATATTAAAAACATCTAGTGGATAGAATGATCTAAATTTCATTCCTTTCTATTGTAATATTATGAGATTCTACCTTTACAAGCCCATTTCATACAGATGGTTATTACCTTGAAATAGCAGTACAGCAGCTATATAACATATGCCATACTGTATTTGCTCTAATATTTACATTCTGTCTGTATCTATATGGGGATACCTGATTCCTTGCTTTTCAATAGAGATAAGCTTCCCATATCATGTGAAGAGTAGATTTTTACAACTGGGATGGTGGAATAATAAAAACCACAGCTTTTTGGATCGAAATTGAAAAATCTCAGTTGGGAAGTGCATGGAGTGAGTGTAGGAAAGAAGAAAAAACGTAATGCTTTTCTTAAGAAATGGATGCACATGGGCATGAGGGGAGGGGAGTTGGGGAAGGGGCAGACGGCCCACAAATGTAAACAAGATTATACTTCCCAATTGCTGCCAGCCCTCTTCATCTACTCATAAATGTAATGATGGGCTGAGGATTGAGGGGCAATTAACAAAGGTTATTGCTTTTCCTTTCATCTTGAAGAAATCTAAGTTCTGAGAGGAAGGAGAATCAGATCCAGGTCAGGTATTTACAAATACAAAACTTAAAGGAAGAAAATTGGGGTCAAGGTATATTCAAGTAATAACCAGTTAGGTATGAAGAATTTGGAATCAGGGCGGAACTTAGGTGGGTCTAAGATTTTTAAGAATCCATTTAAAGGATTAATTAGTTTTTATGTGTAACGGAAGTATGCATGTTCTTCAAAATAGTATCTAGAATCAATACAAAATAATTAGGCAATGCCATTAATGGAAAAATCTGAAAACTATTTTTGTTTCTCAAGAGAAAATCTATATATCTGGGCTACCCACAGAGCAATTCATTTCCCACCACTTCAGATTTCATTAGATATCATAAATAATTAGCCTATAATAACTGAGAATTTATTTTTTTCAATTCCCTCATTTCCAGATGACCTTTGGCTTAGTCATATTGTTAAAAGCAACCTATAAAACAACTCTGATGTCGCATATAAATTAATATGTAATGTTTTTCATTACTCAACAGCTGACATTACTACTATATGAAATTCCTGGCTTCATTAAAACCACTGTAATGTCTTAACCAAATCATTTAAAACAAAGATTTGTAAAGGTTAAAGTATAACTCTCACTTTTACCTGAGATACTGGTATTTGAGGCAAACCATAAATTGAACTAAAGAGTACCATTTTATCCTCAACTAGAAATATCACACTTTGTACCACCTTTTCACTTAAATAAAATTTATTTTGTTACACATTGTGGTATGAAAACTTTAACATTTTTAAAGTGGTCTCAATAGACCACAACATTTATAAATTCTAGGTATGATTGGCTTTATTCATTCAGTCATATAGTCAACAAATATTGAATACATGCTATACAGAAGACATGCTCCCTGGAAGACAAAAAGGTGTATAAGCCCTATATATCTGTATGCAGGGAGGTTACTCTATATGAAGGGAGATGAGATGTGTACATAAATAACAAGCCATGAAATAAGGTTTAGATTAAAAAATTATGAAAATGGCATAGCCAAACTACTCAGAGGGAGAGAAAGATTACTTCCATTTGGGGCAGTTAGGTAAGGTTTTACAGAGGTAATATTACTGGGACAGGGTATTGAGGAATATGTCAGATTATTCCATGGGTATAGATTGAGGGAAATAGTCTTCCAAGTGGGGAGTACAACATAAAAAATTCAAAAATAATACTAGGTAAGGCATGACTGGGGAATGACAAGAAATATCGATTGTTTGAGTTCTAGAACGTACAGATCTAGGTAAGTATTGGCCTATGACAGACAACTATGTGGCTCAGTAGATAGAGCTCTGGGGGTTGAGCCTGGAAGATGTGAGTTCAAATTTGACCTCAGATACTTTCAGTGTGACTCTGGGCAACTTACTTAACCTTTCTTTGCCTTAATCCCCTGGAGAAGGAAATGGAAAGCCACTTTAAAATCATTGCCAGGAAAATTCTTTGGAGCATATTGGCATGCTATAATCCCTAGGGTCAGAGTAAGACATGACTGAATGAGTAAATAACAATTTGACCTAGAAATTGGAAAGATATGATGGAGCCAGTTTTAGAGGGCCTTGAATGTCAGACCAAGTAACTTCTCATTTCTTTGATAGGTAGTAGGGCCAATGAAAGTCTTTAAAATGACGATTTGACGTCAACAAAGTAGTGCTTAAGGAAGATTAGTATTTTCCAATGTACAGTGTATGAGATGCATGGGAGAGAGACAAAAGATAGGGAAAATACTTAAGTAGCTGCAGCAATATTCTACATATGAGGTGGTAAAGGCCTTTGTAAAGGGCTGCAGAAGGGTGGTCCCAGGGAGGATGGAAATAGAAAATAATGATTAAAGGGATGGATATCAGAGCCCTTGGAAAGGCAAAAAAAAAAATCTCTGGGTAGTGGCTGAAAAGGGTGCAAGAGCTGAAGATTCCAAGATTTTTGAGTCAGTTTGAAGTTAACAGTAGGATTTTTTCAAGGAAATGGTAAAAAGTATTGTCTTTTCATTCACAACAAAAGGGGAAGCTGGTTGAGGAGTGGCAGGAGATACTTATGATGGTTGAGATAGTGTGATTGCGTACAGGAAGAAATAATAAATAGGAAGTTAGAAATGAGGAAGTAGACTCTAGAGAGGGGTCAGATTTGGAAATATGGGTGATCACTTTAAAGCATGGGTGTGAATGAGATTACTGAAGAAAACAATTACTTGGAGAAAAGAGCAGTCAATAAAAGCAAAAACCATGAGGAATACACTCATTCAGGGGAATGTGATAAGGAAGTCATGCAAGGAATATTCATTGGAACTAGAGGAAAATCCAAAAACTAGTCTCGTGTAAGCCAATTGAGGACAAGATTTCAGAAATAGGATGTTCCTCATTTATGTTTATGAGGTTCATTTCTATTAATTTATAAAGATTCTTTTGTAATAATTATTATTTTCTATCAACAATTGGTTTAAGATCTCATTTAAAGTTTCATTAAGCAAGGATAAAAATGAGTTATTGCTTATGTAAAGGTCCTTTTCCAAGAGGATTCAACTGCTGTATACTCTCCCCTTTCTTCACTAATGAAGGCATGTATATGTACTGCTGGCTTAGCTTATGCTTCCGGCACAATGCCGACTAGTCAGCTGCAAAATCTTATTTTAAGAAAATAATTTTGTACACCATTAAAATGCAATAAAGCATCTGAAGATAGAAAGCTTCTGTTTAGTCATAACACTAACACTAATGAAATTATTTAAGCACATGCAAGTTCAACAACAGTTTAAAGTCCTCTGTCATGCTATGACTAAACAACCTGGTGTGGATTTGAACCAGCAATTCTATGTATCCAGGAAACAAGAGGTTAAGCCAAGATTGTCATTGAACCCTTAACTCTTCCTAATAAGCAGAAGAGGATTAGGCTTTGTTTTTAGCATAGTAGCATAAGGCAATATTCCTTCTAATCAAGTTAACTTAGGAAGTCTGTGTCTCTATAGATTTTTACATAACTTTGGGCTATTTGGAATGGAGCCAGATAATATTTCAGCAAATCACTCCTCACTGTTGTACATTTGAAGGGTGTACTGCAGGTTACTTTCTAGTCTGAAAACATCAACTGATTGGGGACTAGGGATGCTTCAGTGTCAGGGATCTTTATGCAAAACAACATTTTCTCTAACAAATTCAGTAACTGAGTGATTGGACAAGTCCATTAGTACATTGGGGGTTGGGGGTTGGGGGAGTATGGATTACTTCACCCTTGCCCAAAGTCAATAGCTTTTAATTTTGAATCAAAGGTTCATGTCTCTTTCTATAAAAATTGCACTCATAATGTGCAGATAAACTGACTGAACATGACTTAGAAATAAAACACAGAAAGATGTCACTGCATCACCAACTTATGATGTATACACTCATTCTTATTAGAGCTTTTCCTGACAGGGCTAAGCTTAGAGAAGATCTTTATTATGAAAGTAGAAAAGATAGGTATAAGTGTCTCATCTCATTTACTGCTTCTAGACTGTATAATTTGCCAAATGAAGAAAGGCAGAAAATAAGGAATGATACTCAACTACTATGGACTATATTATACTGCTTCACTGGGCACTTGGAGAAAAAAAAAGGAGATAAAGTTAATGGGAAAAGTACATTATCTCTCAAAAGAGATCAAGTTAGTGGTGTCATTGAGGAGGGATGGTAGTTATTGCCTTTTTAGGCAGTAACTTTCCCTGTACTTCCAAGTGTCTGCATCCTATAATAAATCAAATCAACAATAATCTAGTGACCACTTCACTGTTCACCCAACATTGTACTAGAAACTGTAAGGAATGTTAAAAAAAAGAATTATAAAGTATGGTTTGTGAATTAAGGCTGAAATAGGAAATATACAATGACGACTTAATATATACTATAGTGCAAATGTTAAAATGTATGGGGAGGGCAGGGAGGAAAGACAAGATCAAGCCTCATTCCATTGATCTCCCTTCTGACTAGAAAATATATGCCATGTGCTGGAGTACAATGAGTAACCACTGTGGGACATATCATTTCAAGTGGGATCAGAAAGCTTTTTTAGGATAGTAGGCCTCCATTTATAGCTAGTAGGAAGAGCAGACATCCTAGGAGAAAGTGATGGACACAGATACAAAAATGGATATTCTTTTGCTTTGGCTAACCCAGTTTTTTCTACAATCCTTGGAACGTATCCTCTCTTTAACTGGCATGTAGTAAAATGGATATAGCTTCAATTTGATAAAGAGACAGTGTTATCAGTTCAGCAAGGGAGATGTTTTGTTTGGTTATCTCAACACTGAATGGACATTGCCTTAGTCAAACTGAGACCTGGGAAAGACCTTAACTTAAAAAGGCTAAGACCTCCCACTGCTTTTGCAGCCATCTCCAATTGTCCTAACCTATGTCTTGCCATTGGCCTCAGATGGTGCCAGAGGAGAGAGTGAGGCTGGTGACTTTGTAGAGCTCTTACTTACTTAACATTCAGTTCACTTGCAAGTTATAGCATCATCTTCCTGAGGTCATGTTCCTCTGAGAATGAAGGACAAACAACAGTACCAAGTGCTTCACGGCAGGAATTTTACTGGAAGGGTATTAAATTAAATCCAATGGGGCTGCGGGGGTTGGAGCCAAGATGGCAGGGTGGAAACAGGAGTTCTGTGTGGCTCTGGCTACTACCACCTCTAATACATGTAAAAAAATGACTCTAAACAAATTTTAGAGCTACAGAATAAACAGACAGAGAGAACAAATCTGCTGAAGGCATGCTGGCAGGCAGCCAGGAAGGGTCTAAGATACCGAGCTAGGAGCCGAGCACAGTCCCTCTTCAGCTGTGTGGCTCTGGCCATTGGGCGGCCTCAACCAGAGGTGGCCAGAGCAGACCAGGAGAGTGAATCAGTTTACGGTGGCAGTTTACAGACTTCTCAACTCATAAATGCTAAAGACAAAGTAAAAGGTCACTAGGGAACTCTGTTGGGTCAGAAGAGTGTGGGTGTCCCCAGGGCCAGAACTGGGGGAGGTACAGCAGCTGCAGCTACTGACCCATGGCTGACTCAGGAGCTCCTGGCCTGCAGATGTAGGGGGGACCAAGCAACCATTCAGAAGCTAAGCACTCTTGCTTTAACCTGCTTGGATCTGGATCATGGTCTTGGGTGGTGGTCCTGGGGTGTGTGGCCAGTGTGCCAGAGCTTATGGGGGCTGCAGGGAAGGCACTTCCTAATAGCTTCAGCAGCTGCAAAAGCCCCAGTGATTTGGGACAAAGGTCTCGCCATTCTGAAAGCAGAGTTCTACCATGGCAAAGAGCTCAAAAGTCAGGTAATTGACTGGCAACATAAGCAAGCAGAGGAAACACAATCCTACCATAGATTCCTTTTTGGGGGACAAAAAGGATCAAAACATGGAACAGGAGGAAGACAATGAAGTCAGAACTCCTGCATCAAAAGCTCCCAAGAAAAATATGAATTGTTTACAGGCCATGGAGGAGCTCAAGAAGGATTTTGAAAATCAAGTAGGAGAAGTAGAGGAAAAATTGGGAAGAGAAATAAGAATGATGTAAGAAAATCAAGAAAAGCAATTCAACAGCCTGACTGAAGAAAATAACACCTTAAAAACAGGCTAACTCAAATGGCAAAAGAGACCCAAAAAGCAATGAGGAAAAGAATGCCTTAAAAAGCGAGATTTTCCAGATGGAAAAAGAATTTTAAAAACTCACTGAATAGAATAATTCCTTCAAAATTAGATTGGAGCAAATGGAAGCTAATGACTTTATGAGAAATCAAGATCTTATAAAACAGATCCAAACAAATGAAAAAAAAAATAGAAGGCAATGTGAAGAATCTCATTGGAAAAACCACTTACCTGGAAAATAGATCCAGGAGACATAATTTTAAAATTATTGAACTACCTGAAAGCCAAGATAAGAAAAATATCCTAGATACCATCTTTCAAGAAATTATCAACCAAAATTGCCCTGATATTCTAGAACCAGAGGGCAAAATAGAAATTGAAAGAATTCACTAATTGCCTCTTAGAAAAGATACCAAAAAGAAAACTCCTAGAAATATTGTAGCCAAATTCCAGAGTTCCCAGGTCAAAGAGGAAATATTGCAAGCAGTCAGGAAGAAATACTTTTGAGTATTGTGGAAATACAATCAGGATAACACAAGACCTAGCAGCTTCTACATTAAGGGATCAAAGGGCTTGGAATATGATATTCCGGAGGTCAAAGGAGCTAGGACAGAAACCAAGAATCACCTACTCAGCAAAACTGAGTATAATACTTTTGGGAAAAATATGGTCATTCAATGAAATAGAGGATTTTCATGCATTCTTAATGAAAAAACCAGAGCTGAACAGAAAATTTGACTATCAAATACAAAAAGCAAGAGAAGCATGAGAAGATAAACAGGAAAAAGAAATCATGAGGAACTTATTAAAATTTAACTATTTACATTCTTACATGGGAAAAACAATAATTGTCACTCATAAGACTTTTCTCAGTATGAGGATAGTTGAAGGGAATATACATGTATACATATATATGTATACATACATATATATGTATGTGTAGGATGGTATATGTGTGTATAAATATATATGTGAGTGTGTGCATATGTATATACATGTATACTTAGAAGGCCCAGGATGAGTTGAATATGAAGGGATGATATCTAAAAAATAAAATTAAGAGGTGAGAGAGGAATATATTGAGAGAAGGAGAAAAGCAAAGATAGAAGAGTATAAATTATCTCATATAAAAGAGGCAAGAGAAAACTGTTGAAGGTGAAAGGGAGTGGATCAAACTTAATCCCACAGAATTTGGCTTCAGAAGGGAATAACATACACACTCAATTGGGTATCTTACCTTACAGGAAAATAGGGGGGAAGGGGATAAGAGGGGGGATAGAAGATAGGGCATATTGGGGGAGAAGGTAGTTAGAAGCAAACACTTTTGAAAAGGGACAGGGACAAAGGAGAAAATAGAATAAGTGGGGGATGGGATAGGATGAAGGGAATTAAAGTTAGTCTTTCATAATATAACTACTATGGAAATGTTTTGCATAACTACACATGTACAACCTATATTGAATTGCTTATCTTCCCAGTGGTGCTTGGTGAGGAAGGAAAAAGGGAAAAAATCTGTAACTCAAAAGTTTTAAAAACAAATGTTTAAAAAAATTGTGTTGTTTTTTTTTTAACATGCAACTAGGAAATAACATATAGAGGCACTGAAGTATAGAAATCCATCTTGCCCTACTAGAAACTTAGGGGGGCATTGGGGAAGATATAAGAGAGAACAGAATGGGGGAAGTGCTATTAATAGGCTTGGTATTTTGCGGTGGGGTAGGGGGAAAATGGGGAGAAAAATCTGTAACTTAAAATCTTGTGGAAATGAATGTTGAGAACTAAAATAAATAAATAAATTGGGGAGGGGGGTATAATAAATAAATAAACTCTGCTCCCAGTTAAATGAAAAGAAGACCATGGGGGCGGCTAGGTGGCGCAGTGAATAGAGCGCCGGCCCTGGAATCAGAAGGATCTGAGTTCAGAGCCGGCCTCCGACACTTAATCCGCACAAACAAAAACCTAGCCGTGTAACCTTGGGCAAGTTACTTAACCCCAATTGTCCTAAAGGGGCGGCTAGGTGGCGCAGTGAGTAAGAGCGCCGGCCTCAGAGTTTGGATGACCCGAGATCAGATCCGGCCTCAGAAAATGAGCACCCACGCATAAATCAAATGACTAGCCGTGTAACCTTGAGCAAGTTACTTAACCCCAATTGCTTTAAAAAAAAAAAAAGAAGACCATGTTTGTACGTAGCCTTTCCTATAACTTAGTTTTAAACAACTGGAATGATTTCAATGCATTTCTAGCCAACATCTTGGAATGACAGTTTTGCCTAAAGATTTAGCATTGTATCTTAGCCTACCTCATCATCTACACATTCACCCTCTTCTCTGGTGCTGCTATGCTAACCATAGAGCAGTGCCAGCAGATTTATTAAAAGTTTGCATAGAGAGACATGAAAAATTCAACTTTAATTTTCTGTGCACTGAACTCAGAGTAATGAAAACTTCTGGAGGTAAACTTTATAATGATGGCACAACTCTAAGGGGAAAAAAATACAAGTTGGTGGTAAAATAGGACTCAGTTATCAAAGAGAAGATGAATCAGCATCAATTTTGAATAATGAAAATGCACCATCAGATTATTTGTCTAAGTTTTGTATGTATAGGGAAAATATAATGTCCTAGTGAAAGCATACATGAATTGTGTCTCAAAGTAGTATGGACAGAAATGATTACATTACTCTCATTTCTGAAACTACTGTTAATCATTCTATGCTGTTGACAATATCAGCAGATAAAGTACATCTGTTAGTGATAATGAGAAAATTGGCACATTTTCCATTGAGCTTGACTATGCTTAAAGCAGAGGCGTAATTGTTGTTGTTTATTTTTTTCACATAGGGCAAAGACTATGAAATCTATAAAATATGTATATACATGTCATGAATATGTGCAAACATTTGCACATATTTATTGTTGTTCAATCATGTTCAGTCATGTATGACTCTTAGTGATCCCATTTGGGGTTTTGTTGGCAAAGATATTGGAGTGATTTGCCATTTCTTTCTCCAGCATTTGTAATTACTGCATATATGTGTGCAGTAAATATGAGGAATTGGGAAAAATCAATCAAATCTCTATTAAGCTTCTTCTGTGTTCCAGGCCTTGATACAAGGCAGAAATTAAATAGTTCTTGCCCTTAAAGAAGCTTTTATTCTATTGGATTGTATTCCAGATCATTGCTAATATTCTAAGGTCAATTACTCTATCACAGTTACTCTATAAAAATGTAGGAATCAGATAATCCGATTTCAAATATAAATTCTAATATTCACTGTAAGTGTAAATGTATCAAAGTCATATAACTTCTCTGGGCCTCAGTTTCCTCACTTGTACAATGAGATGTTTCAAATAGATAACATCAAAAGACCCTTCAAGGTATGCATATACAATGCCATGAACTTCTATTTGCATGGTGATTATTTTTTTTAATCTAACAAAAGTTCTATACAACAGCCCAGTGTTCATAATCTAATAATCATCAATGAATATACTGAAAGTGGTTTGTCTTTCTTGGATGATATGTTTATAGTAATGGTATTATATAGTTCTAATTTATTTTGTAGATTAATTACCTTATTTTTCATAAATGATTTAAAAGATGATATTGATAAAGTTACCTGGTTACTTCAGCTGGCTAACATAATTAGGAGAGTAGCATGAAGAGGTAGGATAGGTCAAGAATTTTGATCTCTATACTAATATATATTAAATGCTTTGTAAACCTTAAGTATCATATAAATGTCAGTTTCAATAATTGTTATTTCCCCTAAAATCATAATTATATGATCAGAATATCTAATGAACAGTTAGCTTCAAGGCAGATTTTAAATGGAAAGAGATAAGGTGGTGTGTGCATGTGCGTGTGCATGAGTGTTTGTGTGTGTGTATGTGTATGTGTGTTCTATTCCTCCATGGTCTTAAAGACATGATTTCTCCCCCACTTCTCCCAGTGACAGTACAGTGTGCCCCCAAGACATGCACATGGGCATATACAAACATACACCATACATATATTATGCATTTGTTTACAAATAATTTATGTCTAATTGTAGACAAATGAAACCTGAACCTCAAAACATACTATATTCCTTCCCACCAGAGAGAGATTGACATTCAAAAATAAAATGGCAATGCTTAAAAAGGGGGAGGAAAGAGGAAAGGGAGGTGGAGTGTTTTCTACTTCAAAAGAGAAATTCATCTTAAGTTTGTACTTGAATCTGCATGCCTATCATACTTTTGAGATGAAGGTCAAAGGAGACATAATCATTATGTGTTTAAAAATTCAACTAGAAACAACATTTAACACCAATTCCTTTTCTTCTAACTCCTGAGTAGTGTTAAGTAGCCTAACAAAACATTTCCAGTCTGAATCCTCCACTACAGAGAAGCATGTAGACACCCTGTTGTTATTTTTTCACAGTACATTCATTAAGATATTAAAAAAAAACTTGTTTGGCTCTTTTGTTTGTATTGCTAAAAACAGAATATGAAACCACCATTGATACAGTGATGTTCTATCTCCTGCTTACCATTTCAGCATTTTAGGCTCTTTATTCCATTTGGGAAGATTTCAAAATGTCTGCTAAGTAGAAAACCTGCTTATAGTATAATATTAACAACAATGCTCAGAGCTAAGGTTGGCTTAAAAACTTTTCTACCTTAATCCTTTGATAGTTTTCCCCATCTGAAGTGCTTAAAAATTTCCTTTCTGATCAATAATTTCCTCCATTAAGGCAGTATTTGTCTAACTACATTCCACACCTTAATTCCTGTAAATATTGGCATTGTATTATATAATACTTCAAACACATTCCAAAAAAGACAATATCTGTAACAACAAAAAAAATCATAGCATGTGAATTGAGGAATTTCTCCAAGTGCTGAACTTTAGTACTAAGAACTATGCAATTACAAATATCTACCCCTTTCTCTAACCTGCATATTCTTCATTTCACACTCTTTACATAGAATCCTCTACTTAGAAATCCTTCAGACTGTTTCCCCTTTTTATTCAGGAGACACTTTCCTAAATGCAGAGAAGCATAGGGCTTTCCTTTGCCCTTCTCACAGACAGTCTACTAATGCTTGATGCTTCAACATTATCTGGCAAACTAATGAAAAAGCATTATAGTCAGTCTGACCAGTGGAATGCAGTAGAAGGTACTTTGTGAAGAGTTAATTTACTGTGATTAGTAACCATTCTCTGTGCCATCCATGTTCCCAGCAAGCTCCTTTCAAGGCAAGGACCTCTAACCTGGGGTCCAAGAACCTATTTTGTTTCATTGTTGCTGTTGTGGATTTTAGTATTCTGATTTAATATTCTGATTGTCTTTCCAATCTAATTTGTTTACATTTGTAATCCTTTGTGTTTTACTTTATTCTTTTAAAAACATTAATGAGATGGAGACCATAGATTTCGCCAGTAATCCAAAGGGGTCCATCACACACACACACACACACACACACACACACACACACACACACACACGATTAAGAACTCCCAATTTAAGAGATTTTATTCAAGGACAGAACATAAGAACAAAATCAATCCCGTGTATGCAAGTAGCATTGTGCTTATAAAACAGAGATGGTCAAGACAGGACAAATTTAAGGAACCAACATGCTCTAAGAATCAAGTCCTCTAGGGGGCGGCTAGGCAGCGCCAGCCTCGGAGTTGGGATGACCCAGGATTGAAACCGGCCTCAGAAAATGAGCACAAACACATAAATAAAGACTAGCCGTGTAACCTTGAGCAAGTTACTTAACCTCAATTGCTTAAAAAACAAAAAAGAATCAAGTCCTCTGACCCTGACTAAAGAAAGCAGTAGCCACTTTTTTGGTGGTGGTAGTATTGCTTCTGATAATAATTGAAGCAGGGCTTTGTAAAAGACCTAAGAATAAAACCCACTTCTACCAGGTAAACTCTTTATGTCTAGACTTGTATTCCAAATGATCTGAGTATACAACCTCTTTGAGAAAAAACAAAGCTCCAGTTTCCTTTTGCATTGCCTAGACATATCCAGTACCAAAGCATACTAAAACATCTCATTAACTAGGGTGATCTTCAGGGTACAGACAAGCAGCTGGGTGATACTGTGGAAAGAGAACTGGACTGGGTGTCAGGGAGACCTAAATTAAAATCCTGCTTCAGACATTTCCTAGCTGTGTGATCCTGAGAAAGTCTCTTAACCTCTCTCAGTTTCCATTCTTTCATCTGTAAAATGGGAGTAAAGATAGCATCTTTCTCCCTGAGTTATTGTGAGACTAAAATGAAATAATATATATAAAGCATTTTCAAATCTTAAGGTGCTACATGTAAAGTGCTTTGAAAACCTTAAAGTTCTGGATAAATCTTAGCTATTGATGTTGCTATTGTTTTTCTTATTATTTAAAAATAGAAGGTGCCTTAGAACTCTAGACCAACCCCCACATTTCCAGAAGAAGAAATAGAAACCCAGAGAGGTTGTTTCTTTTCTATGATCACATGGGTAGAAAATGGCAGAACTGAGTTTGGGGCACAGCTCTTCTGATACCAGTAGTATTTCAACTGTACCATGCAGCCTTTTTATTTCTTGAAGTTGTCGTAAAAAATGCTTTGTAAACTGTAAATCACATGAATATTATACCCTTTTCCTTTCCCTTCCACCATGAAAGCAGATCCCTTTAACAATGGGATGGACTGCCCTAGGGAAGGCCTGCCTAAGGTTACTTTGGCTTAGTTAGATTGCATGGTAGATAGAATGCATTCCTAGGGTCAGGAAGACCTGAGTTCAAATCCAGCCTGAAATACTTACTAGCTGTGTGACATTGAGCAAGTCACATAACACTGTTTGCTTCAATTCCCTCATCTAAAAATGAAGGGGACAAGAAAATGGTAAACCGTTCTAAGTATCTTTGCCAAGATAACACCAAATGAGGTCATGAAGAGTTGGATATGACTGAAAAAAAAATACTCCTTGACTTTCAATAAACTGCATACACCTTATTCAAAAGGGAAGGAAGCAAATTCTAGAATTTGTCATGCAAATGCACATAAGAAATAAAATAAAGGATTAAATTTAAAAGGATAATACAGTTATTTACCAGGTATTCCCTGTTCTTTATCAAGCTTCTCTTGAGAATCATTGGCCCAGTTCTATCAAAGACGATACTTTATCAGCAGACTTTAATTGGTAACTTACCCTACTCCAAACAGTTGTCACCATTTCCTCCTATCAGACCACTGATGCAGCCTTACTTAACCTCTTTAGATTTTTTTTCCCCAACCAATTGGTGTCACTTTATTTCCCTGTCCCCTTACTGCCTGACCTATCTAGTGCTCATTCTCTTCCCCCATGCACAGAAGTTTAGCCATAGCCCAGCCTTTGTTCTAATACAGTCTTAGCACCTACCAGTGTGACTAAGCACAGATCTCTTCTCCCTTCTCAATTAGCCAGGCCAAAGTGCTAATTAAGGAGTGGTGCTTTATCCTGGAAGCCTACTTCTTTACAGAAAATATAATATTCAGACTTGTATTATATTTCTGTATGGGACTTTATAGTTTGATGACCATTGGCTATATGTTTTCTCTCAAAAGTTAGGGGATACTCCCTCTAGTAGTTCTTAGTGGTGATATTCCCCTAGATAAGGCCAGCAAAGCCTCCATTCTGTCCTATTGGTAGGAACTATGTTTTTTTCATTTTGTCTTTATACTCAACCTACCACACCTATAAAATGCTTTGGAGGATGGAATAGCTGCCTTCTGAGTGCACTTGACCTGGATTTAATACCTGCCTCCTACACATACTAGCTTTGTGACCCTGGTCATAAAAGGATTCTCTATTTCCCCAGAGAACTCTGTAAGAATTACATGGAATTTCCTGCACTGATGAAACACCAGGTCTGAACCTGTGTCTTCCTCCAAAAAAAATAAAAGAAAAGAAAGAAATCCCTAACCATGGATTATTTGATTCAAGCACTTCACATAATAATCTCATCTGGGAGTTGTGGGAATTGGAAGAATTTGTCTTCTTTAACCTCTTTAATTGATTAAAAATGGTGGGGGAGGGGGGATGGTCCATAAGAGAAGAGTTTGAATAATCTGATAAAATTGCTTTTTAATGCAGGAGTACTTAACCTGGGGTCTGTGGACTTTTTATTTTTATTAGTTTTTTTTATCATAATTTAAATATAACTGGTTTCTTTGTAATTTTCTGTGTTCTCTATATGCACATAAAAATATTATTATGACAAGTGGTACATAGGCTACAGAAGAGTACCAAAAACATTGAAAAAGGTTAAGATGTCCTGTGTGTGCCCATTTTAAATGAAGGATATTTAAAACACCCATTTATTAAATTACTGCTGGGGCAATGAATAAAAACACAAGACAATCCTAGTTCTTCATCTGTTTCTTTTGGGGGAAATCATAGTTGTCAGTGTTCAGATCAGATTGTATAAGCGATATACAACATATTGGGATGGAGCACATTTATCTAACAACTGGTAGAATCAGGAAGGAAGTGACATTTAAGATATGTCCTGAAGAAAACTAGAGATTCTAAGAAGCAGAGGCAAACATGAAGAACATGGAATGTTACAAAGTCATGGGTTGTTATTGTTGTTTGTCCTTCATTTTCAAAGAGGACAATAACATCAAGATCATTTATCAATTGGGGAATGGATCTTGTTTTTATAAATTTGATTCAGTTCTCTATATATTTGAGACATGAGGCTTTTATCTCAGAGACTTGCTTCAATATTTTTTTCACAATTATGCTTGCTAACTGTATTCCCCTCCAACCTTTACCCCCTGTTTATTGTATTCTTTCTCTCCTTTCATCCTGTCCCTCCTCAAAGGCATTTTACTTCTACCCTTCTCTTATCCTCTTTACCTCCTGTAGAGTAAGATAGATTTCTATACCCCATTGCGTGTATATGTTATTCCCTATTTGAACTAATTATGATGATAGTAAGGTTCACTCAATCCCCCTCGCCTCCCTCCTCTTACCCCTCCACAGTAATTTTCTTATGGGATAATTTACTGAATTCTGACTTTCTTTTCCCTTTCTCTCAGTGCATTCTTCTTTCTCACCCCTTAATTTTATTTTTAAAGATATCATTCCTTCATATTCAACTGTACCCTCTGTCTATATATACTCCTTCTAATTGCCCTAATCATGAGAAAGTTCTTGTGAGTTCCAGGTATCTATCATATTGCCATGTAGATATGTAGACAGTTTAATCTTATTAAGTCCCTTATTATTTCTCTTTCCTGTTTACCTTTTTTATACTTCTTTTGAGTCTTGTATTTGGGAGTCAAATTTTCTATTTGGCTCTGGTCTTTTCATCAGGAATGCTTGAAAGTCCTCTTTCATTGAATGTTCATTTTTCCCTCTGAAAGATTATACTCAGTTTTGCTGAGTAGCTGATTCTTGGTTGCTCTGGCAAGGCCGGCACACCACTTTGACCCTCATGTAACAGAACTTTCCTCCAAAACTTTTAAGTTTTCCTGGGCTGGAGAATTGTTTCTCCCTGTCTTTTTGTGGGTTCTTCCACTCCCAGATTTGTTTTAGATCATTATTTAAAGGTCTTTGGAAGGGTTTGGGGGTCTGCTCAGGTGAGTCCTTGCCTTCTTTCTGCCATCTTGGCTTCACCCCAATGTGATAATTATCACCCAATGGGATAATTATGTGATATTGTCACAAGTTACATGTGACAAAATTTCACATCATGTGACAATTAACTACAAAATCAAATCCCATCCATAGAAAGGAAAAAATAAAAATCAATTCTCCCTGGATCTGGAATATACAAAATAGCTGGTCTTTATTTGGATTGGTAGTTTTTTCTGTTGTTTATGAACAGTAAAGCATATTGTTTATCTACAATCCTGAGATATGAAAAAAAAAAAAACCTTTCACAGAGAAATCATTGCTTAACCTGCCTCTTTACTTGGATTTTCTAAGTAAGGAGATAAATATCCAAATATCCCTACTACAACTGAAGAAAACAGATTATTCGGCTTGACCAAACAAAATGTCAGTTGGTTCAGGTGACCTATGGAGAGTCCCTAAAAAACTGATCAACATTAAGAAAATAATATTTAGCATTCTGTAGTAGGTGTGGGAATTTATATATCTATGGAAAGAGTTTTAAAAATAATGTGAAGCTCACATCAAAATGACATTCAGTGTACTAAATTCTTTGAACTAAACAAAGAAAGTTGTGTTTTTTTTAAGTAAAAGTGTGCAATTTTTTTTAATGAGACCTTATCCTGGCAATTTAGTTTCAGATGTTTCTTTTTTATGAAAGAAAAAAAGTCATCTTTTAATACTACAATATTTATCAGGTGTCTAATTTTATTTTCATGCTTTCTATATGGAACTTTTGTGCATTTTTCATGTTTACAATATCCACTTGACCCAGAAAAATATTTTTATTAAATTTTATAGCTGTTGATTTTCATTGAGGTGATTCTTCATATTTGTGCATGGTGAGGTTAGAACTGTTGATGATTAGCTTTTGTAAAAATGGCATTTTGAGAACCATAACTTGACTTAGAGGATGTATAATAAAAGGAAATCTTGCTAGCAGCTCAATTGCTTGAAGGGTACAGGAAAAAATATCAAAACAGACAGAAAAATTGGTATTTTTCCTCACTGGAAAAATATAACCTTTTCTCTCCTTGCTTTGATAATATGGACACACTGGTATTAACCTTTTCCAGACACTCCTCTAAACTTACTGTTCTGAAAAGAGCTAATAAGATTTGCATAATTTCAAAAACCACAAAACAATAACATGTCTTTTATCTTTGGGTGCAAAGCTAGCATTTGCCTTAGGCTTAGCCATTGAGAGAAGAGTTGTGCTTTTTTTTATCTTAACTAAGATACATCATCTTAATTTAAAATGTATGAAGTTTGCCCAGATGGACTACTGGATCAGTTTCTGCTATCACCAGAATCAAAGCTCAGTACTTTTCTCCAACACAAAGATATGAAGTGTGAATGTCATGTCAGTATACACAAACCTAAGCAAAGTGGGAATATACCTCAAAAAGAAACTTCACAGAAAGCCAAGTAGATCTTAGCATAGGATAGAAAGTGCCTGCATTCTAATTCTGGCATTTTGTGTAATAAGTGGCACCAAAGAAATAATGAAACAGTTGGAAACATCTGCCATTTTGCCTACTGATGTGTAATTGTATTTCAAAGACACTGCTTTTCATGAAAACTTGACACTTTCACTCAAATTTAAGAACATTTGAACCTAAGACGAAAAAATCAATTGTAACACAGTTAAAGTCTGTCTTGGAACCCATAGTACTTATCTGAGTATTTCAAATAATAGAGTATCTCTAAATCAGGGATTCTTACACTGAGTTGCATAAATTTGTTTAAAAGACAGACAGATAAGTAGATAGATAGATAGATAGATAGATAGATAGATAGATAGATAGATGATAAATAAGTAATCATATTTCAATATCATTTATTTCCTTCATAATCCTACATAATTTTATTTTATTCATTTTAAAATATTTAGAGAAACACCTAGGTTTCACCAGCCAGCCAAAAATATGGTTAAGAAACCCTGCTCCAAATCAGGTCAAAGGTACATGAAATATGTTTGTTAACATAAATGAAATTTAATTCAAAAGTCACAGTAAAATTCTTTTATGAGAATGAACATCAACCAAGAAAATCACACTCCATTTTTTATATTTTAATAGTTATAGGAAATTTGATCCAGGGGGACCAACCAGAAGGCCATAGTAGTAATGAGGTTATGAGGTTCTTGACAAAAAGGGTAGCTGAATATGTGAGTAGAAAGGATCTAATTTGAGAGATGTCATGGAGGTAGAAATGGTGAGATTAGAGAGTTGGTTGGATATGTACATTGAGGTAGAGTGAAGTGTATAGGTACAGGGGTAGGGAAGCAGTCTCAAGGTTACATGTGGCCCTCTAAGTCCTCAAGTAGTACAGCCCTTTGACTGAATCCAACTTCAAAGTCCAGATCCCCTTAATAAAAAGATTTGTTCTGTAAAACTTGGACTCAGTCAAAAGACTGTACCCAAGGATTTAGAAGGATACATGTCACCTTAGAAAGCCAAAGGTATAAAACTGGGAGATTAGAGGAATGATGGTACCTTGCACAGGAATAGGAACATTTGGAAGAGAGAGTGGCTTGGGAGCAGAGAAAATGAGTTTCATTTTGGATATGTTCAGTTTGAGCTATCTCCAGGATACCAGATTTGAAGTATGCAATAAACACGTAGTGATGTGGGACTGGTTCAGGGGAGATTCTTGGACATGTGTGTGTGTTCATAAACACATATTCACATATTTGTATAAGCCTATGTATATGTATATATACACATACACACATATACACACCCAAGAAAGAGTTTAACACACAGTGGAAGAGAAACAAGAACAAGTAATGTCATTAAAACCCAGAGAGAAGAGTACCCAGAATGAGAAAGCTATCAGTAGTATAAAATTCAGCAGAGTTACAGAAGGTTGAGCACTGAAAACACACACACACACACACACACACACACACACACACATCAAACATGTTCATTAAGAGATCATTATGAGCTTTGGAAAGAGTTGTTTCATGCTGAGTGATAGGGGTTGAATGATGAAGGGTGAGGAGAATAGAAGAAGTGGAGACAGTGTAGACAGCTTTTCCTAGGAGTTTGACTTAGAAAGTAAGGGAAATAAAACATGATAGGCTATATAGGTAGATTTCACAGGATTCAAAAAAATATGAAAGACAAGCAAAAGTTTTAAAGTATATATCCAATTTGATTACTTATATATTTTTTGGTTTTGGGTTTTGTTTTTTTTTTTTTTTTTTTTTTTGGTTTCTGGGTTTGTTTGTTTGTTTGTTTGTTTGTTTTTTTTTGCTTTTTGGAGGGGGAAGGTAGGGCAATTGGGGGTTGTGATTTGCCCAAGGCCACACGGCTAGTTTTGTGTTGTTGTCTGAGCCGAATTTGAACTCAGGTCCTTCTAACTCCAGGGCCTATGCTCTATTCACTGTGCCACCTAGCTGTCCCTAATTACTTATGTTAAAAAAAATTAATTCTTTGCAAAGGTATACACATTTCTTTTACTAGGTATCTCCACAGTAAGGGTTGGTATTTATGGCTACTCTCCAGGGTTATTCAGTGACTTGCTCTTGACCTTACAGGCATTTCAATTGGCTTTAATTTGACAAAATATACTCCAGAGCATATTTTAAGGATGCTATATCCTCTTTTTCCAATTAGACGATAAACCACTTGGCAACAGAATCATTGATCAATACATGCTTGTTAGTAATGGGACTTCAATTCAAAAACAAAGTACTTGATAGAAGTATAAAATACTAGATTAAATATATAGATATTCTATATCTAATATGTATTTACATACATGTATACATATGTCTGTTTCTCTTTAAATACTTGGCAATGGTTCAGCATTTATAGTAATGTTTATGTGGTGATATTTTCTACAATTTGGTCTTGTCTAGGAAAAATTACAACCAAATGGGCAAACAAGAAAATCTCTCTACTGATTCTAAGCACTTTGACTAGCTAGCCCCCATTCCTGGAATGTTCTCCCTCTTAGTCTCCTTTTCCTTGCTTCTTTGGGCTCCTTTAAGACTGAGATAAAATCTAATTTTCTACAGGAAGCTTTACTCCAATAACCCTAGTTTTAGTGACTTTACACTGCTGATTGGTTCCAATGTATCATATAAAACTTGTTTGTCCATATTTGTTTGCATGGATTCTCCACCATTAGACTTTGAACTCCTTGGAAATAGCAACTATTCTCTCTTTATTTGCATCCCCAGGACTTAGAACAATGCCTGAGATAGAGTAAGAATTTAATAAATATTTATTGATTGCCAAATAAGGGGGAAAAGAAAGTAAAAATTTTGCATGCCCCTTTGTTTAAAACTGTTGAGATATGTAAGTGTGTGCATTTCTTTGTTCCAACTGTAGTAACAGATAGTAAAGGTGTGAAAAATGATGCAAACTGAACTTGAACTTTTAAAGATTTGATTGCTAATTGATATCAGATTAAAATTATAGAGAATCTCTATAAAATGGATTGTTTAATTAGAATATGTGCATGTGCATGTGTATGGTATGCAACATTTCACAGAGTTAATGCTGAAGGTCCAGCCAAATAAGTGATAAGGAGTTGAATTTTAAACCTTATAAAATTAGGCCAGTCAACCATATAAAAGCAAGATTAACAAGCAGCAGATGACATTTCATCTGACTCCATTAAATTTGGCAGCACAAAAACATTATGGGAGGTGCAAATCATATATTTGTTACAGTGTGATGAACTAACTTGGCAACCTTTCCTGTAGCTATTCTGAGCATACTACACTTATATGTCAGTCCTTCAAGGGTCCATGATTTCATTAATTTAGCTGTTCTCTCCACTCATGCAGACTCCACACACACAGTAGACAATTCAATGAGTTGTTTTGCCCTCCCATTCTCTTCACCACAAGATAGACAGAAACATAGGAGGGATAGATGATAGATGGATGGATGGATGGATGGATAGATAGAAAGATAGATAGATAGATAGATAGATAGATAGATAGATAGATAGATAGATAGATAGATAGATAGACAGATAGCAAAAACAAACAAACAAACCTTTGTCAGGCAACCCTTTGGTAATAGTGTCTGACACAATCCTTCACTAAGTTTAGACTCTCAAATCATGACTATTGAGGTAAGGAATTGCCAGAGTTTTTTGGTTTTTTTCTATTAGCATATCTTCTGAAAACCTGTAGTCTTCTTCCTCTCATGATGACGCATTGCTGTATGTAGGAAATTCTACCTATTGTAGTCTGTTCTGTAGCCTATGCAACAATAAACTTTCTGTTTCAGTTTTTCATTTGCCACTCTGTTCTGTGGTATATTGGTTAAAGAGTTGATCTCAGAATCAGGACAGCCTGGATTCAAGTCCTGCCTCTGACATGGTAGTGCCTATGGGCAAGTGACACTAAGCAAGTCATGTGATTTCTGAAAGCCCCAGGTACCTTTCTTAGACTAGAAATTGTATAATAGTTGTAATCAGTATTGGTAGAAAAAGTGTTTTGTTGTTAATACTGTATTTTCAAAAAAACATATTTGGTGAGCTAGAATTGTTTAAATCTCTCTTAGAATGTGGCCTATAAAACTGATTATGTTTTCCCGAGTTATTCCATCTGTAAGCAATGTGCATGAAATATGTTTTGTTAAAATAAAGGAAATTGAATTCAAAGTGCACACTAAAAATTATCTTATCAGCATGAACATCAGCCTAGAAAATTGGATGCAGTCACATCCCATATTTCACATTTTAACATTTCCCAATATTGTAGAGTGTGTGTTCTGTTTGTGAATCCATCTGCCAGTATGGCAAGTTGATATGATTTTAAACCTTACCATGTAATCTAGCAGATTTGAAGGCGGTGGGAGGAAAAGTGGATAAGAAGGCAAGATTCTGAGGTTTTTCCATTAGCACTATATTGTCTTCAGGTCCAAAATTAGAATTATCTGGTATAATTATTTGAAAACACAAAGAGATCAAAGGCATTATGGGCCTTATTCAGAGGAGTTTCAGATTAAAAACAAACACATAAACCATATTTCCACTTGAAAAGTTCATACTTCCATGAAAATTACCTAGATGCTTTTACCTCATGATAGGCTCCTTTACCACTCAGAGCAGGAAGGGGCAAGAGAGCTTTGGAATGCTTTGAAAATTTAGTTCTGTGCTCAGAAGCACCATAACAGTCATTGACCTTAGACAGTTTCCCCTCTCTCTCACTTCCTTGGTATATATTTTGACCTGTTGCTCTTACTTCCCTGATCAGACTTTTACTCTCAGTTCTGTCATTATTAGCCCCATTTTAAAGTCTATTTTAAATTCTTATCTTTCCCAGAATAACTTACTCTCTTACATCTTACCTAGATGCTTCATGCTTTTCTCTAATAACCTGTTATCTTCCAAAGCCATTTAAACCACCTTCTGCAATCCTTTCTTTCCCCCTTCCACTTGTAAACATAATCCTCCTTTCCCTAGCTTCTTTTTCCTATTATGTCCCTTTCTCCCTCTTCTTCCCTGCATTTTGTTCTCTCCCCTTCCCTTTTTGTCTTCCCTTCTTTCTCTCTTTCACCTTTTTGCTCATCTGAGAGACTGTGGCTTTGGCCTCTTCAAAACTCACTTTATGCAAGAGAGCAGTTTTTTTTTTTCATTGTATTTACAGGGATAGGTCTACTTTTGAATAATAAAGTTGTCTGGATCCCTTGCAGGAACATTGTTTTTCATAAAATCATAATGTTCTTAGTTACCAATATGAAACATTTTTATGAAATTAAAATTGAAAAACCTATAGTTACATCAGTCATAGAGTCTTGCCTCACATGGATGAATGTGGAAGAGACTTCTTATCTGTGGAGAACCATCAAGGTTCTTCTTCTTTGTCATCTACTTTAATCAATGAGAAAAAATGGCCAAAATTATGAGTCATTTCTAGTGCAGTGAATAAGAAATCCAGAAATGAGGAAGTTTTTCAAGATACCTTATATAAATTATCCATAAAATTATCCACATCTGCAAATTCTAGTCCTAGGCATAAATATTTATGTTGTGCTTTTCCATAAAACACACCAACCTTTTATCAATTTGACGTTTTTCTTGATGATTCCAAATTATTTGCATTTAAATGGGATAAAGACTAAGAATATAGAGGTATACACCAAAAATTAATGAGCTAGATAAACATGGGATTTTCCCTGTGAAAACCATATCAGTCTTTGAGGTACAGATACAACTCTTTACTTCCATTCTGACCGTCTTTAACCTTACACTTAAAATTCTTTCCTCTGCCCTGAATATTTGTCTCATATCCCTGTATACTTTTACAGTACTTTCATTTGAATTTCTATCATTGCAATTCAACATTTCAAAAACCAAACCCATCATCTTGCCCTCCAAACTAGCTTCTTTTTTCAGCCTCCTCATTTCTTTCAAGAGAGCATAGCTTTTCTATTAGGATCTCAGCTCTCTAGTCCATCAGGTCTTCCTCCTTTGTAAGATTTCTTGATCTGTCCCTTATTTCCATTTACTTTATCCTAGATTAGTCTCTCGCTTCCTAAAATTTAGGTTGCTATAGCTGCCTCCTAGCTGATACTTTTTTTTCTGATCTTTCTCATCTCTTAAACATCTTGCATATCCCTAACTTTTCTAAAAAGAATACTTAAATCATTTTGTCACCTGCATAATCTTTGATGTCTCCCTATTGCCTGTCAAGTTAAACCTAGCAACATTAGGTGGCCGCTGATCCAACCTTATCAAACTTTATCTTGAACAGACTTTTCCACACAGATCATGCACTCATGTTAAAATTTGTAAGAATTGTTTATGTCCTTCCATGCTACTATTCTCACCACATAACATGCTTATTCATTATTTTAGCAAACATTTATTAGGCATATACTGCACATAACATTTTTTAAGTTGAATGTATGAACAAATGGTTAAATGAATGAACAAGTATTTATTATGCACTTTGCTACATCCTTTGCATTGTACCAAGCTCTGAAGATTTACATATAAAGTGGAAGCAATTCCTCCCCTCAAGGACCTTATATTCTGGGACTGAAGACAACAGATAGAGGGGAGCAGTAATCAAGGAAGGGAGTTTTGTTCTGGGGAGTCAGAGGGCTGATGAGTAGAGAACATAGGCAATCAATTGACATATTTTGCAGAATCATTAGTAACATTGATGTAATTGCTCTGCCCAGAGCAAGAGGTAGGGGCTACCTACAGTGGAAATGTGTGCAGTAGCATACCAGAGCTACCACCAGTAAGGACAGCACAATCCCAGAGCAAGTGGAAAGCTAACGTGATAAAAGTTGGCAATGAAGCATGGTTGAGTAATTAAGGCTGTTTTGGTTTGGTGAGCTCTTTCCAATGAGGATAGCAAGGCACCATATTTTCCAATCACATATCTTGTGTTTGCTTATGCTATTGTCCTATCTAGAAGACCTTCCTGTTCTTCTCTGCCTGTCCCAAAGCTACACACTTCTGCAAGTTTACCTGAATACTTACTCATCAGTTATTTAATAATCTTATTAGATAATCCCTTATAACAATGCTCTTTCACTTCCTCTGCATTGCTTCATCACTTGGGTGCACTCTGTGTACAATATCTTTATGCTTCCCTGTATTAGTACACATTATAACTATGACTTCTTACTCCACATGATTCTTGTTCATGGCCTTCCATAAAGCATTTATTAAAAAAATTAATCTCCTTTAAGTCAGGCCTATTTGTTGTTGTTGTTTTGTTTGTCTTTGAATTCCCAGAGTCTAGCATAATGTAAGTATACAAATAGTAGGTGCTTAACCAAGCTAGTCGGTTGGCTGAATTCATCTTCATATTCAGTTACAGGCCCACTCAAAAAAGATTACTATTAGTAAGCAAACAAGGTTAAACTTTGTATTAATCATAATTAATTAATTGGATGGAGGCTGCCAACTCCTTTTCCCCTGTAGTTGCCTGTGGACAGTAGTTTTATCTGTATACCAACTTATTGCATGAGATTTTTCACTTGGCTTAGCTTTTGTCTCAACCAAATTTTATGTAAGGTCTACTTTAATGCTTGTGGACAGACAGAGAAGAAACACAATGTTAGAATTCTTGACTAACAAGTGATACTGCCAAATGATAAAATATTAATTCTATTACTTTGTATGCAGATATGAGAGAACTAGAAGCAATTACCCTGACTCTAATTGCTTCATAGATGAATACAATTATGATGTTACACTCATTCTGTCTGTGTTCTCTGTATAAAATAACATCCACATAAGATAGTCAGAAATTTCATTTAAAAGTAAACCTTACCAATGTGAAATATATTAAGGCAATAAACCAAGAGATTAAACTTTCATAAACAGTGAGAGCTCATTGTTTTGTAAATGAGTGTATAATAATATCTTTGTAGCTCAAATGAAACCATAAAACTGACTGGGGGCCTCACTCTTTCTGCAAACTTTTGATTTATCTTTTTAATCTGTTGTTAGCATTGTAGAACAATTAAACATTGAAAATGGGCTCTAGTCTTCTTGCCACACTGCTCTTCTCCCATTGCATCCCTGTCATTTCTTTTATAATGACAAGCCATTTAGAGGAGAAAGAAACAATTAGAATGTAAGTAGCTCCTGCTGTTACAGGTGTTTTGTACTAATGAATAAAAATGACTGGGATTATAGGAAAGTGAGACTTACCAAGAGACCTCCTTTGGGTTTAGAAGATCTCAAAAATTTCAGGTGTCAGTCAAGTTATTTTAATAGGTTTCCAAGCAAATTCCATGTCACTTCCATATGGCGTGCTTATAAAAGTAGGATCTACTTCCACGAGGGCTTTTTGACATGCCTTAAGCAGAGGGGAAAGAAGAGTATATTTCCTTCCTTCTTCCTCCCTGGACTTTTTGTTTCCTTCCTAGAATGAAAGTCATTATAATTATTATAGAATCACAGAGTGTTAGAACTGAAGTTGATCCTAAATTCCATCCTCCTTTCATTTTATTGGTGAGGAAAACTGATCCCTAGAGAGAGAAATTGATATGTCAATAGATATATAACTAGGTAGTGTAAGTGGAAATTTATTTAGGTTTAATAGGGAATAACCAAGTGCTTTTCACTTTCAGTTCAGTGTTCAACAGATGAATTCCATTGAAAAGAAGTTTCCAGTGTGCTGGAAATAACTTGTGCACATTTACAAGAACAGTTTGTTAAATTTTCACTCTGAGCCTTTACTCCTCAGAAATGTTAATTGCTATGAATTAGGCCTTGATTTGTTGTTTACCGAGTATAGAGAATTTAAAAAGTGACGGAGAAAATATGAACAATGAAAATTAAATGTAAAAGAGTGTGCATACATTTAGTTTGTCCAAAGAACCAGTTGTTAACAATTTACTAGCCAAATACTGGACTCATGTCAAGTTAAATCAAGTCAACAGACATTTATTAGGTGCCTTCTATTTGCTAGTTATGCTCTGTGCTAAACATTGGAAATACAAAATATACAAAAAAGGAAATACAAAAAAATACAAAAAACATTGGAAATACAAAAGGATAATTTAGTCCCTATTCTCAAGGAGTTTTCAGTCTAATGGTAAGGGATGAGTATGGACAAGGGAGAGACAACATTGAAAGAACTATGTACAAACAAGATGTATAAATGATAAGAACAACAATAATGAAATTAGTAGTAGTATCACCAGACCCCTTCTGGATCACTGCCTTGTCATAGGACCTGTGTAGCTCAGTAAAACTA
The DNA here is from genome assembly GCA_011680675.1 of Gymnobelideus leadbeateri. Lineage (NCBI taxonomy): Eukaryota > Metazoa > Chordata > Mammalia > Diprotodontia > Petauridae > Gymnobelideus > Gymnobelideus leadbeateri. The sequence continues at coordinate 68,848 of WOXC01000344.1, forward strand.
TGAACCATGTGCAGGGTTATCCAAGATGGACATGTCATAGTGGAAAATTTCTGAAAGAGAGTTGATCCACTAGGCAAGGAAATGGCCAACTATTCCAGTATTTTTGGTAAAAAAAAAAATCCCATGGACAATCAATAAATGATCTTGGACAGACTTTGAGAGATAGTGGAGAACACAGTGGCCTGGAGTACTGTGGTTCAAGGGTCACAGAGAATTGGACACAGCGAACAACAAGTAGTAGTAGTAGTAGTAGTAGTAGTAGTAGTAGTAGTAGTAGTAGTAGTAGCAGTAGCAGTAGTAGTAGCAGTTAACATTTAGATAGTGCTTACTATGTGCTGAGGGCTTTACAATTATTATCTCATTTGATTTAATAAATTGGAGACAATCTTAGTGTTTTTTCCATGCTGCTAATGAGAGTTTTCCAAAGAAACACAAAGCATTCTATGGGCATTGCCTAAATCATTATCAAACATATCACTAATGTATCTAAATCAGGTAGTATTATCTTCACTTAGGAGAAACTGAGGTGGAAATGATGCACTTACCTGAGGAATACATTTATCTAGGTTTAATAGAGAATAACCAAGTACTTTTCACTTTCAGTTCAGTGTTCAACAGATTACTTCCATTGAAAAGAAGTTTCCAGGCATGGATCATCTTTCTTGCAGCAACAGTTTAAGAAATTGTGGGGGGTTTTGTTTATAATTCAAAGTCTAAACTAAAAGAGAGCAGGTGTGGAACTCAGGCAGTGTGGTAGTTGGGAACTGAATGGCCCATTAAAGCAGGCTTCACTTTCATGAATCCCGAGAGCGTCTGTTTAATACGGTTGAGACCAGACAGCTTTTCAGTCATAAACCCTCAATTCCAAGTGTTAATAATTTACCACCAAAAACCAGATTAAATCAGCTTTACAAAGTAGTCATCTAATCTTCATAGCTATATCTGTATGTTGCAGAAAAATACCTATTTTAAATTAGAACACTTTTCATTATGTTCTCCCTCAAATGTTGACAAAAGGAGATTTTTAGCCCCTGTTGTCAAGGTGCTTCAGAGGCCTTCTCTATCTTTCCCTTTCGCACTTCAATGCTTTTCAATCTAGGGAAAAGAGTTTAGTTGTCAATTATGAAGTTTTTTATGAACTTGGAATGCCTCTCAAATCTTTAAATTCCTCCAAAAATAAAATAACTCAATCTGAGATCTTCAAATATCCTCTTTTGGTTTTACATGATATTTGTTTCTGGATATATTCCCACTTTTCCTTTCCCCAGTGAGCTGTCCTTTGTAATAAAGATTTTAAAACAAAGGGGGAAAAGCCATTCAGCAAAACTAAGCAACATAATAACTGTTTGGCAGTATATGCAGTATTCTACGTGCATAGCCTTTGCAATGAAAGGAGGGAGGATTATTTTCTCAACTCTTCTCCTCTCCAGGATTCATCATTATTATTACCTGGTGTCCATTTTTTTGGTCCACTTTCATTGTTGTGGTCATTGTGTATGTTTTTTTTTCTCTTTCTGCTTATATCATTCTGTATAAGTGCTGATAAGTCTTCCCAGGGTTCTCTGAATTTTTCATATCATGTATTTCCTATGGCTTGAATCCAGGCAGGATCTGCCTGATCTTAACTGATCCTTAATTGCCTAGGGTTGATATCCTGAAGTACCCCTTGTTCACTTGCTCCAGTTTCTTCAAAACTGAAGTGAGATATTGGGGCGGCTAGGTGGTGCAGTGAGTAAGAGCACCGGCCTCGGAGTTGGGATGACCCGAGATTGAATCCGGCCTCAGAAAATGAGCACCCACACACAAATAATGACTAGCCAAGTAACCTTGAGCAAGTTACTTAACCCCAATTGCTTAAAAAAAAAAAACTGAAGTGAGATAGTTAATACAGACCCAGAGTAGGTCAGTCTGGATACAGATATGAAACCAATGACTCACCCTAATTAAAGAAGAATAAAACTTGAGACCGGATCGGAGGGGTTTAGATTAGCTGCCACCACTCCAGACTAGTAAGGAGGCCAAAAGGTATAAAGGATAGTAAATTCCAGCTCTTTCTATTTCTGATACTTTCTTTCCCCAATATAAGGAATAATTGCTCGCTCAAAGCACTGAATAAAGGGGTATAGTGGAAGGAGTCTTTGATTTATAGTCAGAGGACCTGGCTTTAAATTTTGATTCAGCACCTTACTAACCATGTTACTGTGGCAAGTTATGTGACTTCTCTGGTTTTGTTTCTTCATGTATATAATTGAGAGTGGGAGGGTGGCCAGAAATTCAGGATTTCTAAAACTTTTTCCACTCGTAACCCCTTTTCACATCTCAGCAGCATTCGTTGGCACTGGGTGGCATGATGGCATACATAGTGCAAAGTGCACATGCTGTGTGTTCAGAACCAAGGTTGCAGTGAAGATACACACAGTACAACACAGGCAAGGACTACTAGATACACCTTCAATTCATTATGTGTTTGATTTTTAATTTTTGGCTGTTGCACATTCAGAAACCTTTTATTGTTGCTAATTTTTTCCCCCAAATGGCTTTTTACCACAATTTAAGCAGCACTGGCCTAGGTGACCTCTGACATCTGTTCTAACTCTATTATCTGTGATTATAATGTCCAAGTGAAATGATCTGCTTCTCAGAATCAACCACAAACCAACCCTACCTTCTCATTTCTAGAATCGAACAGAAGAGAGTGTTAGGAGGGAGACATATTAGATAAAGGGTAAAATGGTACTAGAATGTGGAGTTCTTAAATTAATGAGATGTGGCCCCCAAATAGAACAGGATTGGAGAAGAATAGATGTTTTGGCCTATATATATTTGAGGTACAATCTCACCATTATTTGAGTGTAATTGTGGGGGCTGATTTTGTTTAGGGTTACATTGACATTCTGACAAGGTTTCTAATTCATATAACAAAAGATGGCATTTGCTTTTATGAGATCTAAAAACTACTTGTTAAATTTTTATCATGTTATACCCCAGAGAATGATTTATAATCAAGTTGCAAAAGGGGACATTAAAGAAATGCTAAATATCTGATTCAACTGCATGAAAACACAGAAATTCAGAATTAATACCAAACAGTTAAAAAAAACAAACAAACAGGTAATACTCTGTATGGTAGATGATTCTGTTTCTAAGGGGAAAAACTAATTGATGGTTAGCATAAACTCTATATGGGTGTACTCCACCATAAAGTTATACAAAAATTGACTTATTTTTAAATATGCATTTGAAATGTGTATATCATATTTTAGATAAAGAGATACAGATATGTTTTAATATTTATATAGTTTAATCTTAGGAATAAGAGGCAAACATGGACAATTTCTATGAAATATGATTCCTATGCTCTTTTTTGCCCCTGGCTTTCCATTAGTCCAACTATTCTTAAATTATCTGTCCTCGATTTATTTTCCAGGTGAAGCTACTTTCCTGTGAGATATTACACATTTTGTTTTTATTTTTTGTTTGTTTTAGTCTTTTGACTTTGCTTTATTCTTTCTTGATGTCTCTTAGGGTCATTAACTTACATTTCCCCAATTCTGATTTTTTAAGGAGTTATTCTTTTCAGTAATGTTTTGTGTCTCTTTTATAAAGTTGTCAGTTTTTTGCATAACTTTCTTGCATATCTCTCCTCTATCACTCCTTTTTGGTTTTCATTTTTTTTCTTTTTTCTATCTATTTAACTCTAAGAATTTTTCTCAGGCTTGTTTCCAATCTGCATTCTTCTTTGAGGTTTTGCTTAGATGTTTTCAGGTGACTGTCTTCTACAATTGTCTCTTGAGGTTCCCTGGTCACTATAGTAGCTCTTTGTGGTGGGATTCTTTTTTGTTCGTTTGTTTGCTTGCTCATTCTTCCACCTTATATCTTGACCTTTGGATTTTATGTTGGAATTGGCCTTTGCTCACTTTTGGGTGGAGTGGGGGTACATAAGGGGTGTCTGGCCTGAACTTCTGTCTTTTATGTCCTTTTGCTGTTTTCATAGCTCAGGCTGAGGACCTGCAAGTTTCTGGTAAATCCAAGTGGTGAGGTCTGGGGTGGGGGGGTGGGGAGGGTGTTCGCTGTCCTCCAGGTATGAGCCTTGCAAGTTCTTGACACAAGTTTAGGTCTATCAGATTTTGTTTGGTTGGGTTCCAGTAGCCTGCTGCAGGACACAGCTCACTATTTGTACTGCAGATTCAAAGTGATTGTGCTGCTTGACTCTGCTCTGGTGTCAGTTTGCTGGCCTAGTTATTCCACTACAACTTTATTTGCAAGGCTAAAGTTTAGAATTGAGTCCTCCCACTGATAGCTAAGTTTTGGAATTTCATCTTTGCTGTCTAAGGACCATGACCATTCCTTTCTGACCTGAAATTGTGAACTAAAACTGGGTAAGGGGTGAAAGAGCTGCCACCTGGCACTCATTCCTGCTCCTAGCCCTGGTTCAGGGGTCCCTTGAGATCTTTTTCTACGTCAGCCCTTCCAACTCTGTATATGCCCTATTCTTTAGTATCTGTCCTGTTATTGTCCCTAAATGTGCTTAAATGTGTGCTAAAATGCTTTTGGACAACCCTAGGTCCAGAGTCTGTAGAGCTCTGTTTCCTAAGCTGCCCTGGACTAGAAAATTTGACTCACTGTGATTTTTCTTGGCCTTCATGATAAATATTTGGTAAAATGTGTTTTCTAGGTTGTTGTGAAGTAGTAGGTATGTTAGGTGAGCTGAACAAAAATGTTGACTCTCATTCCATCATCTTGACTCAGTCTCTTAATGATTTGATTAATCCATCCCCCTCAAGTAAGGGGAGAAGACTCAAATTCAAATCCTTTCAAAAGTAACTATTAATTTTCTAAGGTGTTTAACTTAGAAATCAGCAGCTCAGCTGTGTTTAATACAGTACCCAATTACCTTTTGGCTATTTAAGTGAATTTGAGGACTTGTGGAGATCTGGCTCATTTTCAAATAACTGCACAAAGGACACAAACTGCATGCTATTTTAAGGAAGGGGGAGGGGGAAAGGAGATAGCTGGGAATTAATGACTTGTTCGTTTAATGTCCAGACTTGGAAAGATTCATTAGGCAATCAATTTGCAAGCACCTGGAGTGTAACAAGGTGTTAAGTAGTAGCCAACATGGACTTATCAAAAACAAATCATGCCAAACAAAACTAATTTGCCTCTTTGAGAAAGTGACTAATCCTGTAGAACCAAAGATACATGAGCAGGGACAGTTTAATCTTTCTACAATTTACAGTGTTGTTTCACATGATCTTTTTAATGACCAAATAAAATATGGTTTGAGTGGAATGTTAACAAGAAAAACATAGATAGAGCTAGTTATGAATATTCACTTAAGGGAGTGATATGTTAAATTGGTAGAAAGTTATGAAGAAGATTCCAGCAAACACTATGAGGGAACTGGGACTCAGTTTTTACTAAACAGACATTTTGAAAGCAGTGTAAAGAGCATGCCTCTGAGGACTAAAAATGGATGTTGCAGAAAGAACTCTCTAGAAATCAGATTTCAAATTTAAAGTTATATAATTTTTAGGAATTGAATAAATGTATTGTTATAAAATTGTGTAATGAGCTTTGTTTCCCCTTATTTTAAAAAAGAAGAAATAATGAATCACAGAATTACAAAACAGAGGGACATATTCTTTTTGGATACTGTGAATATTAACTTGGTTTTGTATCCCACACAGTCTTCCTCTGTCCTATTCTATACCAAATATGGTTCAAGAAAAAGCATCCTATGAGTACATAAAGAAAAAGGCATAGAATGTGATTATAAAAGAACCAGAGCTCCTTTTTAAGACATATTGATAGCTACATTGCATTTTAGACCCCAGGTGAGGGAAGACTTTTTTAGTCAAATGTAATTCAAAGAAAAAGCTAAAAAGAGCTCATTGGCTTAAGTGAACATTGGAAGGAAACAAAAAAATCTTCCCAGCTATATAACCAGTTTTCCATATGCTTTGATTTTCTAATAAAATGATATTGCTTGACATGACAGTTAACTAAATATAAAAATTGGATTCACACAGAACTGATGCATTTTTTTATTTGATTGGTAAGAAGACACTTTAAAAGCATTCTACAGAGTAAGACCATGTGTGTGGTGGAAAGAGCTCTTGATTTGGAGTCAGAGGTCCTGATTTATAATGTTTCCTCTGCCATTTACTTATTACCTTTATAACCATGGACAGCTCACTTAATATCTTGGACCTCAGCTTCCTCATTGAGAAAATATGGGGGGGCGGAGCCAAGATGGCAGAGTAGAAACAGCATTTCCAATGTGCTCTTTCCCACACAAATTTCAAACAATATGAAAGGGAGCTCCGAACAACTTCTGGAGCCACAGCACCCACAGAACGGCACAGAGAAGCTAACCTCCTGCTGAGGACAGCCCAGCAGCCCTGCAGGAAGCAACCAGCGCAGCGCTCTGAGAACAGGCAGCACAGCACGCTGGGAACCGACTGCGCAGCCCTCAGAGCCGAGCCCAGGTCCGTGGTGGTTTTAGCCCCAGGGCGGCCGGGCCTTCAGCCAGCTGGTGGAACCCCAGAACACCAGCAATTGTGGCAATTAAAGAATTATCAGCACAGATATGCCTAGGACAAAGTGAGAGGTTAGTGCCCTATGGACTTTGGGACCAGTATTTGGGGAACACGTGGCTTCCTCCCCTGGGGGCAAAAAGCTGCTGAAGAAACAGCTGCACAGAAGCCATTTTGCAGCATCAGTAGTGGCTCCAGCTCCTGGTCTGCGAACTGTAGGAAGATCCAGCAATCAGTCTGGGGGTTAATTGCTTTTGCTTTAAACTGCCTGGATCTGGATTGTGGTCTGGGGGAGAAGTTTGGGGTGGGTATCCAACTTGCCAGAGTGGGTAGAGGCTTTACAGAGGCCACACAACTGGCAGAACTTGTGAAGACCCCACGTTTGGGCGGAAGCTCCCCTGTCTGGTGGCAGAGTCCTACTGTGGCAACAAGCCCAAAAATCAAGTAATTAAGTGGCAATATGCCTAGGCAAACGAAACAAAATAAACAGAAAAGTTCAACATTGGACTCCTATTTTAGGGGCAAAGAGGCTCAAAGCATTGAGGAGGACTGTGAGATCAGAACTCCTGCACCAAAAGCCCCAAATGAAAATATAAGCTGGCTACAGGCCATAGAGGACCTTAAGAAGCAGATAAGAGAAGTGGGGGAAAATTTGGGAAGAGAAATGAAAAAGATGCAAGAAAAGTATGAAATGACAGTCAACAGCCTGACTGAGGAAAATAACACCTTAAAAAATAGACTAACTCAAATGGCAAAAGAGGCTCAGAAAGGCAATGAGGAGAAGAAGGCCTTAAAAAGTCAAATTTGCCAGATGGAAAAAGAATCTGAAAAGCTCACTGAGGAGATTCATTCCTTCAGAGTTAGACTGGAGCAAATGGAAGCTAGTGACTTTATGAGAAATCAAGATACTATTAAACAGATCCAAACAAATGAAAGAATAGAAGGCAATGTGAAATATCTCAAGGGAAAAACCACTGACCTGGAAAATAGATCCAGGAGAGATAATTTAAAAAATTATTGGACTACCTGAAAGCCATGATCAAAGAAAGAACCTAGAAATCATGCTTCAAGAAATTCTCAAGGAAAATTGCCCTGATGTTTTAGACCCAGTGGGGGAAATAGAGGTTGAAAGAATCCACAGATCACCTCCTGAAAAAGATCCCAAAAGAAAACTCCCAGGAATATTATAGCCAGGTTCCAGAATCCCCAGATCAAGGAGAAAATACTACAAGCAGCCAGGAAGAAACAATTTCAATATTGTGGAAACACAATCAGAATAGCACAGGACCTGGCAGCTTCTACATTGAGGGATAGAAGGGCATGGAATATGATATTCCAGAGGGCAAAAGAGCTTGGATTGAAGCCAAGTCTCACCTACCCAGCAAAACTGAGTATCTTGTTTCAGGGGAAAATATGGTCATTCAGTGGAATAGAGGACTTTCAAGCATTCTTGAGGAAAAAACCAGAGTTGAATAGAAAATTTGACATTCAGACACAAGAAGGAAGAGATGCTTGAGAAGGCAATCAAGGAAAAGAAATCAAAAGGAACTTATCAAAGTTGGACTATTTACAGTCCTACATGGAAAAATAATAACTGTGTTTGATGAAACCTTTCTCATTATGAAAATAATTGAAGATGGGTACATGGCATATGTTCACAGGTATACATGGATAGAGGGCACAGGTTGAATTTGATGGGAAGGGATGATTATTATTTTTTTTTGGAGGGCAATTGGGATTGAGTGACTTGCCCAGGTTCACGTGGCTGGGTTTTTGCTTGTGTGTTGGGTGTCTGGGGCCAGATCTGAGCTTGGGTCCTTCTGGCTCCGGGGCTGGCTCTCTGCTAGCTGCGCCACCTAGCCACCCCAAGGAAGGGATGACTCTTAAGGGGTGAAGTCAAGAGGTGAGAGAGGAAAGTGGCAAGAGGAGATGGAGAGAGATAGGGTAGGGCAAACTATCTCATGTAGAAGAGGCAAGGGGAAGTAGTTGCAGGGGAGGGGAAGAACAGGAAGGCAAAAAGGCAAAAGCATATTCTCATTGAAGTTGGCTCAAGGAGAGAATCACATACATACTAAATGGAATATCTTACCCTCACTCACTCTCCTGAGTAGGGGAAGGGGGGATGAGAGGGGGGATGATGGAGGGGAGGGCATTCTGGGGAGAGGGGAGGTTAGAAGTACCCACTGTCAAAGAGGGACAGGATCAAAGTAGAGAATGGACCAGGTGGGAGGTGAGACAGGTGGGAGGGAAATATAAGCAGTCTTTTACAATATATCTACTATGGTAATGTTTTGCATAGATATACATGTACAACACATACTGAATTGCTTATCTTCTCAGAGGGCGTGGGTGACAAGGGAGAAAGGGAATGGATCTGAAAATCGAAGTTTTAAAATTAAATGTTTCATAAGATGTCCAGGCAGTGGGGCTCAGAGATTCACCTTGCCCTAATGGCAAAGTCGAAGGGGTATGGGAGAAGATATGGGAGAGAGCAGATTGGATGAGGGGATATCTAGTGGGACTGCTATTCTGGGATGGTGGGTAGGGAAAAAATGGGGGAAAAATGTAACTCATAATCTGGTGGAAATGAATGATGTAAACCAGAAGTTAATAAAGCATCTGTTTAATTAAAAAAAAAAACCAAAAAACTAAGTTGCCCCTACAATCATGACTAACAACTTCTTGATGAAGGAAGATATTATCAGATGACTTAAATTTACCTAAAGAATCAGTTCATTTGCTCCATAAATATCAATATTCTAACTGCTTTGGATTTTTATCTTTTAAGACTAATATTAAATCTTTCAGCTTATGAGTCACAAAAAAAAAATAAAGAAAATATGAGGGGCAGAGGATCTGACCTCAAAGGTCTTTTCCACTCTATATTTATTATTCCATAAAATGATAATGAAGATCACTATTCTCCTACGTGCAACAAAAAAAATTCAAAGGGAAATATTTAGTTCCTTTAAAAAAGATATTTTAGTCACTTTATTTTTAAGAGCAAACATGTCAGATGTTTGTTTTCCCTCACATGCATTTATCTTCTTTTGTTTTAGATATATTGATAAATAATCCTTCAAAATTTAATAAAGACTTCTTTTGTTATACTGGATCCGGTCTAGTTGCTCTTACAGTTTTCCTTTTCTTTCATGCCTTTTGTACCTCCTCAGCATGTTATGAGACAAGATGTTAAGGGCTGAAATAGGGTAGGTTCCATTGTCACTGATAAAGGAAATACTTTATCATCAAAATGTTAACAAATCTTTTCCATTTTTCATTTCTGTGTTTTTCATCTTTTACTTTCATTTTTAAATGAACTTTAGTTGGATCGAGTCAAATTTTCAGCCAACTTCTTTTATCCTTTACTCCTTCTTTCTCATTGCTTTATGAAATGATTCTTCTCCAAGTTTTTGCAAATCATTTTACATTCCAATTTGTTATTCCCTTTGACTTTCATATCTTTCCATTTATCAAAGAGATCAGTTGTTAGGTGGTTAAGGTGATTTCTCAGATCAGTTGTCCTTCTTGTTTTGGCAGTTACTCTACACTGGCCAAACTTCCACAGAAAATGCCATATCTATGGATAGCCCCTGTCTTTTAGTTCATCTTGTCCTGAGATGATAGAAGGCTATATCTATAAAAACATAGCAAACATAGATATCACAAAGCATATATTCTTTAGTTCTGGTTAACTATATCCTTTTAAAATCTGTGATTCACACACATACATACACATTAATGAAGTTTAATCACCAAAGAAGAGTCTTACTTACTGTTTGCTTACTATAAACAATCATTTTGAGCTTTAGTCTAGAAATTTGTTTATAAGTATGAATTAAATGTCCATATTACATTCTTAAGGAAACCATCATAATTTACATAACAAGATTAATAATGAAGCTAATATTTAAAACATATTACTCAATTACTCATTTTTTTCTGTGACAGAGTGGTTTACAGAGTAGTTATCTGTCCCTGTGCTTACAGATCTAATCATCTGCCAAATCTTATCATTTCTATGTTCATAACTGCTCTTGAATATGTAAAATTTTCTTCAACTTCATGGCCATCACCTTACTTCAGACCCTTATTACCTCTCTCAGCCAGACCATTGCAATAGTCTTCTAATTGTTCTTCTTGCCTCAAGTTCCTTCCCACACCAATCCAGGTACCACATAGCTAACAAAGAGATATTCATAAGGATGTTGCTTGACCATATCTTGCTCATTAAAATCCAGTGAGTCATTATTGCATATAGGATATAATATAAATTCATTCATTTAACATTTAATACTCTTTAGAACCTGACCCCTTCTGACTTTTCCACAGTGTTCTTATACATTATTCCCCTCAACTCAATCTGTGGTGCAGCCATACTGGGCTACTTGCAGTTATTCCCACCTGGTGCTCCATCTTCTTTTTCTGTGCACTGACTATCCTCCATGCCTGTGATGTGTCCCTCTTAACCTCTCCTTCTTGAAAAACTTGATTTCCTTGAAGACACTACTTCAGCAGGAGGCTTTTCCTGATCCCCTGAGCTCCAAATTCTATCTCCTCTAAAACTGCCTTTCTTGTCTATTTGAATGTAGCTTTTTTTTTAAAGCAATTGGGGTTAAATAACTTGCTCAAGGTTACACGGCTAGTCATTATTTATGTGTGGGTGCTCGTTTTCTGAGGCTGGATTCGATCTCGGGTCATCCCAACTCCGAGGCCGGCGCTCTTACTCACTGCGCCACCTAGCCGCCCCTGAATGTAGCTTTTTTATACAAAGAGGCAATAATGTGCATATATTAGGTGGTAAATAAAAGTTTGTTGGTTTACTGATATTTTGCCTATGAGAAGAGGGGGAAAATCCTTTCAGATTGGTCTACATCATACAAGCATAAACATTTTCCTCTTCTTCTCTTAATAAAAGGTAGCTACATACTTGCAAGTGGCAAAGAGTACTCTTCTTACCAGGAAATAGTAATAATAAATATGCAATATTTTTCTATTATTACTTATATGACTATTACTTTAAGGGCGTAATAAAGAGACTCGGAAAATACTTGCTATAGAAAACACATGGAAAAATTAGTGCCTTCTTACTTTTTGGGAGTTGGCTGTTATTAGCCCTGCTCTTTCACTTCTCATATGCAATGTAAAACTGAGGCACTAGATTTAAAAAAAAAGAAATTTTTTCACTTCTTTGGAAAACATTAAGCAAATATGTACATAATTTTCAGAGAGGACCATATGTTTTTACCCCATATTTTTTAGTTATCCACTTGTTTTTTGACTTTCAATTAGGTATACGTTTGAAATGGAAATCTCTGATCTTTTGAAATTCATAATTAGCTATCATAATATTGGCAGTTATACTAGATGATTAGCATAGTTGAGAGATTCAGCCTTCATTTGCACTCTCCCAACTTCACAATCAATACTTATAGCAGATTTTAAGCAGAGATAGAGTCTCTTGGCCAAGAGAGTTTTTAGCATGTTTGGTAAAATAAAATCATCAAGCTGTCACCAACCCCAACTTTTGAACTCTGTCCTCTGAGGATCACTTGATTTGAAATTTTTGGCACTCCATAGGAAGCCATGCCAAGAAGGACACAAAAACTACATTGGCAAATGATCTGTCAAGTGACCCAAGAACAAAATCGAGATTGAGTTGCCCTTTGAAATAAACCTATTTGAATTTTATTATCTCCAGAGCACCTTGTGTCTCTAATCTTGTGAAAGGTTAGTATTCCATCCATCAGAGTAAGATTAGAGCACTACTTGATGTGTGTTCTTGATGATAACTGAATCCACAGTTAGGACTGCAGGAAGAAGATTCATTTTCATCAACAGATTTTTGTTTTATTTTGTTATTGGGTTTTGGTTGTGATTTTTTTTAATTGGGTAAACCATTGAGGAAGTCACACACACTATAAATTGCTACATATATTTCCAGGTCAAGTCATACATTTAAAAAAATAAATTAAACTTGAGCCCAATGAAGTGCCTTTTCACATAACCTCCAAAAGTAGTCATGTCTTATTTCTATGCCTTTTTTTTTGACACATCTACTTCTGAATGCTACTTCTATAGAGAGAATTATTAGTTGCTTACCAAACATATTTAGGATAAAGGTCAAAGGAGAAAAAGAACAAATCAAAGAAAATAGAGTGTATGACTGATAAATTAAAAAAAACAACTAAGCTTCAAAATCATAAGCCAATAATATTTCTTGTTGTATTAACTATAAGCATTAATTCAATTAAGTACCTTTTTATAGTTTTGTATATTTTCCCTTTAAAGTGAGGTAAACAATTCAGGAGTTATTTATAAACCGTAGAGCTTTGAATTCAGTGAATGATTCTAAGTCAAATTGATATTTATGTCATGCTTAATTAAACATCATTATCCTGATAAATGTAAATAAGTTGTTATTTTATTTCATTAAATAGTTTTCCATTGGAAAATTTCAGTTTTCCAAATATTTAATATGTATTATTTTAATTGGTTGTATTTAAATATTCAATGGAAAAATGTCTAACAAGTAAAGACTGATATAAACATAGGAAGAAATTTATCTTATAATGGAAAAATCTTTAAATGACTTGTAAGGGGGTAGTTTTTTTTTTCTTTTGCAAGAGAAAATTAATGAAGGTTTTCATCTATTGCTTATATAATAAATTTTATGTAACTTAATAGCATATCTATTCTTTATTATTTATAAAAACATAAGGCTAGTCTTGAACAAAGAAAAATACAATGTGTCATGGTACCCATCCATCCCTGGTTATAGATGCCACCTGATTCATTACAAGATGAACTCCCCCTGAAAAGTGCCTCAAAAAGCCCTGTCTAATATGTTCCACACACATAGGTATCAGTGACATAGATGGATGAAGGCTGTTTTGACTCTTTTTTTGGCTGTCAACATGAATATAGAAACATTTATGTTTTTCTTCTGAAATTACAAAATTCAATAGCCTCTTGCCCATGCTCATCATATTCACTCTGAGATAAAAACATGTAGCAACTTTAAGTTTGTGTATAGCTATAAAAGAAAGAATGATTGTTTTTCTCTGTTGTTGTTTGTTTTGTTTTGTTTGCCTTAATGTTTGCCAATTCTGATAGGAAACAATGGGAATGTATTTGCTACTGATTTCCTTGTCTAGGAGGATATTTTTGTATATATTCTTGAATTAGTGGAGATGAATTGTGTTAGATAGAAAGCAATTATTCAAACACCAATGGCCCAGATGTTCTTGTTATCTAAGAATAATTACCCTATGGTCTTAGATCATTCTATTATTTTACAGCTAGCATGTTGTCCTTTAGAGACCAATTCTCATTTCTTTTTTTCCCCTTTTTTAATTAATTGATTGCTCTTACTAATCAGAATGCTATCACTGAACTTAGAGTCAAGAGATAATCCTGTTCCCTCCCCTCACCCTCCAAAAGCAATATTGATTTGTCTGTGGCTTTGGACATATCTCATGTTTGCTAGGTGCCTTCCCTATCTTTCTCAATCTCAGTTCTTGAACCTCTTTCAAGTAAGTTTCTTTTGTCCTTTTTAGTACCCTGGGGAGAAGGAAAAAAGAGCTAAGTGAGACCAAAGACTGGTTACCTAGAATTCTCTTTCCATTAGAAAGCTAGGAAAACCCATTTCCTCTATTTTTATTTTTACATATATTTTCTCCAACCAAAAAGCAAATTCCTTCTTATCTCTTTTCAAGGGATTTATTTTTCTTTCATCAGTATTATATCCTGAAGCACATTATATTGTTTTCTTCAAATATCTAGACTTGTCAAAATAAGGGGAACCCCTAAACCTTTAAAAAGTATTTTAATTGTAACAGTGGTCAAAGAAAAATAGATGTGAGTGAGGAAAATGCACACTCATTACTCATTTTCAGATAAGCTTATTTTACCAATTTGTTCTTTTTGAAGTATCTTTCCATTCAGTTAAATTTCAGTCTGGTGTTTGATCCCTTGATCAAAAGCAAAACTGTCTTGTCATGGCTACTCTGACTCAGGCCCCTTTACAGATTTTCTATATCACAACTTTTTGGTAAATAGAAAAATATATAATTTAATTTATTTTTCTGCTTTAATAGTAGCTGAGCTATTTAAGCTTTCCTTTACCTTTCCAGGTAAAGGTATTCACTAACTTATGGTGCCTTATATAGGAACTACTGGTTGAATTAGGCTGGCAAAGGAATTCCCTTATCCTCCACATTGACAATATATAAATTAAGTACTCTTCAGTGACCTCCAGGAATATAAAGATTGCTAAGGTTCTACTCCTTGCCCTCATGGACTTTATATTTTATTATTGAAAATAGCCATTCCCTTTGGCATAGGAAAAAATACATAGCCTGTATTTTTATAACCAAAACCCAATTGGCCAAAAAAAAAGCAAAAGACAAAACATTAAAAGCTCAATTATTTTATATGTGTGTGTGTGTATTTATTTATTTATAACTGAAAATCTCCACTAAGTAGCAATTATTTAATTTGTTCATCCAATCATGGCGGAAATTTATGTGATAATGCCGAAGTAGGCCAAGATCTTAATAAATGAATGAAATAAATTACTAATCACTTACTCTCTGCTGAACAATGTAGCCTCTGGAAGTACCGGGGCAAAACAGAAACAAAACCATGCAAGGAGCTTATATTCTAATGATGCTCCTTGAACATTTTAAAAGAAAAGTTAAATCTTAGTAAGCACAATTTTAATATTAAGTTTAAATTATTATAGTATCTGTGTTTTAAAACTAGTATCTATATGTGATATATAATAATAGCCTGTTTAAACAAAACAATTCATTCCCTGACCATGTTTAATGTCTGAAAACAGTAGGTCAAGAAGACCCAGCAGTATAACACTGAAGTATTCAACACATCTGAAACTCCATGTCAAGCAACTCCCTCAAAAGAAAATGTCATTTGTAACATGGCAATTAATAATTAACATTGAAACAAAGTTCCTAAATGCCTAGTTATCTTATTATTTTATTCAGTTCTTTGAGAGGGAGAGAGAGGTGTCTTTTGTAATGAATCAAAGTTTTCTAAGTGTCTGAAAGTATTAGTGAAACTTTCATATAAGTAGACCAGTTGACTGGTTATATTATCTATTTATCCCATTAAGCTTGTCTAGGAAGTATGGTATAGTGGAAAGAATAACAACTTTGGAATCAAGAGGTCATAGATTCAAAGAGCAAAAGGCTTCTTTGAGGTTATCTGATTCATTCTTTTCATTTCATGTTTGAAGAAGTTGAGATACAGAGAGGTTACCCAGGGTCATGCAGATAATAAGTAGCAGATCCAGCATTTGGACCAGCTCTTTTGACTCCAAATCTATCACTCTTCCTATCACATTGACCTAAATTTAAATCCTGCTTTCCTAGCTCTGTGGCATTAAGCAAGTGATTTTATCTCTCCAGGCCTCAGTTTCCTCAATTGTAAAGTGAAGGGATTGGAAGGGACTAGTTGGAGTTTTAATGTCCCTTCCAATTCTAAATCTATGAATGTGAGATTTCTTTGTCTACACCTTAGAAAATTTTGGAATTTTCAAATAAAATTTTAAAATTCTGCATATAGAAAGCTTTGTAAATATAACATGTCATTTGTAAAACGCTTTGGTATTTTATATATTCATATGTGTACATATGTATTAGAATTGTACTGAATATATTTATGAAAGGAAATTGTGTGTCTGTATGTCTGTGCGTGTGTGTGGGCAGCTTGATGACAGTGGATAGAGTACTGGGCCTAGATTCAGGAAGATGAGTCTTCCTGAGTTCAAATCTGGACGCAGAAACCAGCTGTATGACCAAGTCACTTACCCCTGTTTGCCTCAGTTTCTCATATTAAAATGATCTGGAGAAGGAAATAATAAGACACTCCAGTATCTATGCCAAAAAAAAAATCCAAATAGGTTCATGAAAAGTCAGACACAACTGAACAATAACTTTCTTTCTATGTGTGTTCTCTCTTGTCTCTGTTTCTGTTTCTGTCTCTCTGTCTCTGTTTGTCTCTCTCTGTCTCTGTTTCTCTTTCTCTCTCTCCGTCTCTCTCCGTCTCTCTCCGTCTCTCTCTGTCTCTCTCTCTCCCCCTCTTTCTCTGAAGTATATATATATCTATCTAATATAGATATGTGTATGTATCAGTATATATAAACACAGAGAGAAGCCTACCTTTCATCAAACGGGCTAATATTTGGAACTCTGAATGTTGGAAAGCAGATATGTGTTGAATCTTTGGGGACTAGGTGGGGAAAATAAAGCAATCTACTGATATTCTGTGTTGGTGAATTATATATCATCAACGCAAGATTTTCCTCCTGAAAATTAAATAGATTTAATAACTCTAGGGGTGACAATTATTCCTGTAGTTGATAATCTAACTCTCTAAGTTTCTGTCTTCTCCCTAAAATAGTTGGAAACAGTAATTTTATTATAGAAATACAGGTTGGGGTATATCAAGCTGTCTTATGAAGCATACTACATTAGCCCATGTTTTGTTCTAGAATGATATTCCACTGGTAGTGGGCACTACTTGGCAACTAATTATTATATGAACTTGTGGTAGTTACCATTTCTTTACCGCAGTATTTTAGCTACTCTTTCAAATCACCATTCAGTACCTAAAGGATTACATTAGGAAACTAAATTTCAAATCTCTATGGGGTAACTTGTATTTAATGAAAGCCCAAGTTCTCTGACCTTAGTCATAACTTCCAATACCTTCCATTTATTCTGTTCTTCCCTCATTATTCTCCAAAATCTTAGGCCAATCATAGATCCTTTCTGTTAGCTCTGAACTAATCATTGAAGACAAACATGAGAAAGAGAGCAAAGAACACGTTTTAGAAAATATTGCTTTATACCTTTTTAACACCATAAATTTATGACTTATATTAGCCACCTGGTTTTCTTTCCTTTTATTTTACTTCTGATTCATCTGGTTTTTTTAAAAACCTGCACATAACCATAACTTTTCTCAAGGAATGAAACACACATGAGTGGAAAAGGTTTTATAATTTGTCCTAAAAATGGGAGAATTTTGGCTCTCCCAAAGGAGTGGGAACTAGGGGGAATGATAGTATTGGCACCATTTGTTCCATCACTTACAGTGGGCTTTCATTAAGTCAAGATACTCCATGAGAAAGAGCAGATATGAGAATTTTGCTCCTGTTGATACTGATTGCTTTGAGGGAGTGAGGAGAAAAAAGTTGTAGGTCACTACATTCAGCAGGGACTACTAAAGGGGGAAAACCCTTGAAATTAATCTTTCCTTTTGAATATTTTGATAGTTTAAATATAACAATCTGTGGCCATAAATGATCTAATCATTTTGTTAGATGGTAAACTTATTCATTTATTTTTCTCTATTCATTTCTTCCTTTTTTCTTTCCTTCTTTCCTTCCTTCCTTTCTTCCTTCCTTCCTTCCTTCCTTCTTTCCTTCCTTCCTTCATTCATTGGGTATATTCCTGAGCTTAATTTAGTGCTCTGAACATAGTAAACATTTAATAAAGGTTTGTTGAATGAAAAACAAATTGTTTCTTTTAAAATATTCTTTAATGGGACCATTATATCCATATTTTAAGAAGTATTTATAATGAATAAACAAAGTAAAAAAAGAATAACTACTGTGCTTCAAAATTATAACCTTGCAAAAGAAGTATTTGAACAAACTACTTCTATAATCTCCTTTGCTTCTCAAAATCCACTGACCCAAATGACTACAGACTACTAGTTGCCAGGTGTCTTTATTTTATGCAGCAAAATTAGTACCTGTCGCAAGTCTCAAATGACATTTTAAGTCCTTTCAAGTGACCTTATTTAAATATTCTTTCAACAGAAAAATGTTGCTTGTATTACATTGATATTTAAAATGTATTTGTGATTGCATATTGTCTTATGGGTTCCTATTAAAAATCTCTGTGTAAAAGTGGGCTTGATTATATTGTACTGGGAATATTTTAACACTAGGTCCAAGAGAGTTGAGTATTGAAAAAAAGCTTTAATTTTCCCTTGATGGCCTCAACTTTGCTGTGACTTTTCTCAGAATCATTTCATTTTCATTTGTTAAAATCTAACTTCAAGAGTATCTGATTGGAATTTTAAAGCTACATAATGGAAATTATAGATAAATAAATAGAGTGATTACTTTCCTAAAGTGGATGAGTACACACACACATACACACACACACTCTCTCTCTCTCTCTCAAATACACACAGACACACACACAACACATATCCTCTGTAGTTTCTAAAAATAATTGTTAGGCTTTTGTGGTTGGCAGAGATACCGAAGTGATTTGACATTTCCTTCTCCAGCTAATTTTACAGATAATGAAACTTGATTTTAACAGTGTTAACTTAAGTGTCTTGCCCAGGGTCACTCAGCTAGTGAGTGTGTGAAGTTAAATTTGAACTCAGTACCTCCTGACTCTTAAGGCCAGAATTCTATTATGCCACCTAACTATCTCTGCACTTTTTACTTTATTCCCTTGTATTAGACAAAGTTAATGATTTTATTATGGTCTCTGTCCAGGCATTTTGATACTTATATCCAAATTCCTTCGCCTAAACTCTATCTCCTCATTAGGTCATGGAGATAAAACTGATTTCTAGATCATGTGAGCAAAGCACAAGTAGTGGAAGGAGTGAAAATGTGATTGGAGAAATTAGAAAGTTTCTTAACTTCCTCTATTAGATTTCATAAGACAGATCTGTTGGTTTGGGTTTTTTTTTAATCATCTCCAGTGTTTAGTGCACTTTGCACAAAGATCCTGAATAAAATTTTCTCCAATTGAGTTCCTTTTACAGAACCTATCCTTACTCCCTATAACATTACTTGAAATGGATGATGTCACTTCTTAAGTTGATCCAAATTATCAGTATAAAATAGAGCACGTTTAATTCTAGAAGATAGCTAGATGGTGCAGTAGACTTGGCATCGGAGAGACCTGAGTTCAAATATGGCCTCAGACACTAGTTTTGTGACTCTAGGCAAATCACTTTAGTGTATCTCTACCTCAGTCTCCTCAACTATCAAATGGAAATAACAATTCAACCTACCTCCCAGGTTTGCTGTGTAAATCAAATGAGATAATATTTGTAAAGTACTTAGCTCAGATTATGCATGTAGTAGGTACTTAATAAATGCTTGTTTAAAAATTCATGTCTTTCTTAATGAATGGATAGGGAAAGGAATTTGTAGGCAAACCAATTTTAAAAGAATTCATAGACTTTTGACTACAGTAAACAGGCACTATATATAGCAACAACAAAAAAACTTAATGATGGAGTATTGTCAATAAATAAATACAAGATCATCTGACTGCATAGCATTTTTTAAAATCTTTTATTCTCTAGTCAAGTTTGTGAATGTTTATTTACTTCCTAAAATATTATAGAAGCAAGTTGAAGAAATAAATATAGATTTAAAATAACAGAAACCTACATCCCAATAAATATGAACAATATTGTTTATATGACTGCCCAGTGGTTCACAGGGTGGCACCTATTTCCAAGGGCAGTAGTTCAGTTTTAATAACTCCCAAGCTAAAACAATGAAAATTGCAATGTATAATGTTCATGACAGTTATTATGTCACTTTGGAATTACAGACTTTCATTAACTTCTAGTTTGAATTGAATTATGTGAATCTGCAATGCCCATTAAAATATACTAAGAAAAATTGGTATTTGGCAGACAAGGTAGCAACAAAATACACACATCTATTTTTGCTTCCAGGACCAGTCTGGCTGTCAGTAATTAGAACACCTGCTTAACAGGGCTTCTTTTCTATTCCTGAATAAGTTTTCTCATGCAGAAAATAATTTTTTTTTGTAATTTAGACCTCATTATTTGTAAAAGCACCATTTATGAGCCCCACTTGAATACTCAAGTAGCATTTGTAATATGAGCAGATTAAATCAATATAATCTATTAAATTACAAAGGAAAAAAGTAGGAAGACTCCAGAGTAGTCTCTTTCTCCCTTTAGTCTTATCTAAATGATTATTCTTATTTTTGCTGTGACCTTGGAGTTTTAAATGAAACCATTACCAATGTTGGAGTCCTTTGAGTGAGACTAGACCTCCCAGTTTGATTTTTCCATTCCAAAGATTACAACTCTAAAGTTTTAAGCTAAATTAACTTTTGGGGATAAATAGCTAAAATTGTATTCAAAGCAAAGCATATATGTGTATGTGTATATACACACATATGTATGTGTTTGTATACATGCATATATCTGTCTATTTATCTATATAAAACTTAATCTAAATGTGTGGCTGATCTTTAAAGTGTTCTGCTTGATTCTACCTTAAATTAAGAATAATCAGAACCTGGATTACATCACTTCTCAGCCAGTGAGTAAACATTTATTAATTCCTACTGTGCCGGGTACTGTGCTAAACTTTGGGAACACAAGAAAAGCCAAAACCAATTCCTGCTCAGCATCTAATAGCAAAGGAAACATGCAAACAGCTAGGTACAAACCGAACTGGGAAAAATTAAGGGTAAGCACCAGAAGGGAGGCATTAGCATCCCCAGGGATTAGGAAAGGTCTTTTATGAGAGGTGAAATTCTATCTAGGATTTGAAAGAAGCCAAGCAAGGCAAGGGAAATGATGAGGCAGAATAGAATTCAAGTCATGGAGAACAGTCACTAAAAATGCCCCAAGTTATGAAATGGATTGATTTTTGACATGAACAGAAATGGGGTTATTGTTACTGGATCAGGAAGTACATATAGTGTGTGTGTGTGTGTGTGTGTGTGTGTGTGTGTGTGTGTGTGTGTGTGTGTGTGTGTAGAAAGAGAACCTTGCCACAGCTAACATGTCTACTCTCCCTTCTCATCTATGAAGAATAAAGTAGGCTCCCTGACCCTCTACATCCCCAGCTTATTTAGTACATAGATAGGTTGCCTTGCAAACCTGAAAGCATTTTATGTACATCAGCTATTTTGATGACTAGGACAGTGCAGTACAGTCATTGTGTACATGAAGTTTCCCCTTGGCCAATCAGATTTCCTGCACAAGTAGTATTGTATGCAGTGAGCTGATGAAATTTGGTGGCATTGTGAAAAATCTTGCTAATGTAAGCCATCACTGAAGAGATCTGTATTGGTAAGCATGAGCAAGGAACAGGGCACTATGAAGCTGTTGCTCATTGTGAGACCAATGTGGAATTCTCCTGCCTCGTACTTTCTTCACCATAGAAATCCTTTGTAATTAATAAGGACACAGGCACTTTGTGGCACTTTATACAAGGAGAGGTTTTCACACGATTCTATACTAAATACAAACCCCCAGAGACACTTTGAAGGCCTCCTCTTTTTTGTCCCTCCTAACTCATTCTCCTTATGCCTCTTACTCACTTTAGGAATCTATCTATCCTTGTCTTTTGGTGAAGTTCCTTGTTTAGAGTCTTTCTTTCATATTCTTAGGATATTCTTGGCTCCCAGAGCGAGTCTGCCCTGAAGAGGAATCCCCCAAACCATCAGGCATTTCCCCCCTCCCCCAATAATAGCAGTTTTATGTACAAGATTTTATTTCACTTGAGGTATTCTGCCCTGGAGCAAACGGATATTTGCCTCCAGAATTTCCCTCTGGATGTATAAAATCCTCCCAAATGTTAAAAAGAGCTAAAGAAGGTCTCTTTTAGACCCAAAGAGGCAAAGTGGTGGCCAAAGCCAATACCTTTAACGAATGCTTTGTGACTAGAGAAGAAAAAGCAATCAAATAGCATTTCTTTCAGCCAAACATTCTCTACAGATGAGGATTTTCTATTAACTGAAGGCTTAAACTAATTTGAGCTTTGCCCTCTGAAACAGGGGAGGAAAGGAAAATTTGAATTTTTTCCCTCACCTAAATAGTTTATAACTCAATACTATTGTTTACATTTAACAATTTGTCATCAGGACAGATTTTCTTACTTTCTTCTAAATCTTCATCCTTTTGGTACAGTTAAAGACTAAGATACTCCTTTCCCCAATTGATAAATGGTCAAAGAATATGAACAGTTTTCAGATGAAGAAACTAAACTATCTATAATCATATTAAAAATTCTCTAAATCACTATTGAACAATGCAACACAAATCAAAATAACTCTGAAGTATCACATAACACCTATCAGATTGACTAACATGACAAAATAGGAAAATGATGAATGCTAGTGAAGATGTTGGAAAATTGGAAAACTAATGCATTGTTGGCGAACTGATCCAACCATTCTGGAGAGCAATTTGGAATTATGCCCAAAGGACAATAAAATTGTGCATACCCTTTGACCCAGCAATACTGCTTCTAGGACTATATCCCAAAGAGGTCATAAAAATGGGAAAAGGACCCATGTGGGGACCCAAAAATATTTATAGCAGCAATTTTTGTGGTAGCAAAGAATTGGAAAATGAGGGGATATCCATTAATTGGGGAATGGCTAAACAAGTTGTGCTATATGAATATAATAGAATAATGTACTGTTATAAGAAATGATGAGCAAAGATAATCTAGAAAAACCTGGGAAGACTTGTATAAACTGATGCTGAGTGAAATGAGCAGGACCAGAAGAACACTATACACAGTAACAACCACATTGTACTGTGACTGACTTTGATAGACTTAGTTCTTCAAAAGTAATGCAAATGTCTAAGACAACACCAAAAGACTTACTATGGAAAATGCTATCCACATCCACAGAAAGAGTTTTGGTGTCTCGATGCATATTATTTGCTCTCCTTTTCTTTTTTTGTTCTGTTTCTTTTTTCTTGTGGTTCCTCCCATTAGTTCTAACTCTTCTTTACATCATGACTAAAATATTAATGCATATGTTGAGCCTATATCAGATCGCATACCATCTTGGGGAGGGGGGAGAAGAAAGGGGAAAATATATGAAACTCAAAAGCTTATGTAACTGAATGTTGAAAGCTAAAAATAAATTATTAAAAAAAAAGACTAAGACACTCTTCATAATTCCAAAAGAAGCCAGACTTTGAGAAGTAACTGAGAATGCTGAAACTCAAATAAATGCACCAGAATTTATAGGACATTCTTTTTTTTTCCTTTTCTGCCATAGTACCTTGAATTCCTCACCTTCTGCCTGAACAAAGATCGATGCTCTTTAAGGTTGCAGCATTTGTCATAATTGGCTGATACATTAGTGTCTTCCAACACCAAATATTGGCTTTAACTATAAGATCACTAAACCATATAATGACTTTGTACAGAGAATAATAGTTTGACATTCGAAGATCAGTGAAGCTAATAGCAAACTTCTTTGCTTGATACAAGGATACACACAAAATTAAATATCCAGGGAAACTTAGGCTTGTGATTTAAAGGGATACCCAAAGGGATCTTGAGTTAAGGGACACAAAAGAGAAATAGCCTAGTGCATTAGAAAGAGCACAGGATTTGGAGTTGAGACCCAACTTCTAATCCTAACTCTACTACCCATATAACTAGGTAAGTCATTTTGCCTCTATGTATTGTAGATTTCATATATTTAAAAAGAACAAGTTGGACACCATGATCTTTTCTATCTTTAATTCTAGGCTCTCATATTTATTTTTCCCCAACATATTTTTATTTATTTCATTAAATAGTTTCCAATTATTAGTATCTCACCTTACAAGATGGGAAAGGGAGATGCTTGAGTTTTGAAGAGGCAAAACCAGATTCATCAGGGTTATGAACAAGTAAATCCCTTTTTGCTTTTAGTGAGTCACAAAGACTTATGAACCTCATCTCTGGGAAAGACATTGTCCATTTATTCAAACAACATTAATTAAGCACCTACTATGAGCAGGGCACCAAAGGAAATAAAATTGAGTATTGCTGCTTTGAACTTGAGACAGAAAATGAAGCTCCCATTACAAGAGAGGCATTTCTTTACCTATCTATGGGGATTAGTGAATAAGGGAGGATCAGTAGGGATTTTTTCTCCTCGTTTTTTTGTTTAGCCCTTTAAAAATCTAGACCACATTATTGATTACTGACTATTCATTGCTGAAGGCAGTACTCTGTATTCAATAAATTAAACTTTAATTCCTGAGCCTAACAAAATAATTGACCTCAAAAAGAAGATAAATGAACAGCCTGTCCCAGGCTCATGATTAGAATCTATTTTCCCGTCTCATTATATTAGTATTTTTCAATTGGATGATTTCCACTTTCTTTGCAGCTTCTTCCAATATCCTTAGAGCCTTCTCCTTTACTGAGTATTGACACTGAGGCTCAAGTATTTTTATTCATGCTTTTGAAATTCAGAGACTTGTATTTACCACTTGCAATCCTTAGTACGTTTTAATTAGGTCTAGTTTGTCATTTAATGTCTGCTATGTAATTATTACTGCTTTATGACATTCTTTATAATCTCAAAGATTTCCTTGGTTTTTAATCATAATAATAATAGGGACAACCATCATTGCTACTACTAATGTGATAATAACAATTATAATATATTGCTACTTACTGAATATGAATGTTTGGGTGTCTCTTAAAAGATTATACTGGCAATTCAAGTCTCATCTCAACTTACTATTGATCAATCAATGGTAATATTTGAAAAAAAGTTTCCTGACAGCAAAGTTACAATATGATCATTTGGCAAATATTTTTGTTTCAGTTTTTAATTTTAGAATCAGAAGACAAAACTTTCAATTCTTATCCTGTCATTTGATAACTTTGTGACCTTAGATAAGAAATTTAGCCTCTCCAAACAGTAGTTTTCTAATCTATAGATAACATTAATAATGACAACAAACCTGCCTCAGAGGGTTGTCGTAAGGACCAAATGAGTTACAAAAGTATTCTGTACATAGTATTCTGGGTCATGTGCATGCATTTTGAAAAATTAAGCCAGGGTCAGCTAGGTGGCACAGTGAATAGAGCACTGGCCCTGGAGTCAGGAGGAACTTCATACAAATGCGGCCTCAGACACTTAACACAAACACTAGTCATTTGACCTTGGGCAAGTCACTTAGCCCCAATTGCCCTACCTTCCCCCCTCCAAAAAGAAAAATAAATATAACAGGGAAATTAACAAAATCAATAAAAATATAATGCAACATAGATAATGTTATTAAAATAAAGAAAGAAAAGTTAAGCCAAAGTACCTAGCTAGCCTTATCATGTTATTAAGATAATTATTTTCTCATATTAGTAGATTAATGCTTGATGCATAAATTATATGTTAGAGTCACTTACAAGAAAGATTATGGGATCATAAATGTTGCCCTGGAGGGACCTCTGAAGTCAGTTAATCCAAACCTCATTTTATAGATGAGGAAACTGAGTCCCAAGGAGGTTAAGTGACTTGTCCATGACCATAATGGTAGCAAGCATCAGATGCAGTATTCTGCAGATAAATAATTTTAAAAAGAACTTTTTCCTGATAATACTGTCATTTAATATTACAAACTGCTAATGTTTAGTTGATAAGATGGAAGATGGAATGCTGAATTGGTGCCAAGAAGACATGAGTTTAAAACCTGTCATATACTTTTTAGCTGTTTGATACTGAGCAAATAAATAAACCTCTTTCAGCCTCAGTTTCCTTGTCTTATAAGTGGAGATAACATCTACCTCACATAATTAAAGTATTTATATATATATATATGTGTGTGTGTGTGTGTGTGTATATATATGTATATACACATATACATACACATATATACATATACGTGTGTGTGTGTATATATATATATATATATATACATATATATATATATATATATATATGTATTGCTTTGCAAACCTTAAGGGTAAAGAAAAATTTACGGTTAAATAATTGTTAGCTAGCAGCAACAGTCCCAGTAATAGTAGAGATAATGGAATATTTCTAAAGAAAAATCTATTATGTCTGCTTTAAGAGCAAGTTATTTTCAATTAATGCTTTATGTTATTTTTATTATTAATGCTACATCATCAATATGACTATTGGCTAAAAAATACACCAGATTAAATTTAATGCAAAATTTTCATCTTATTTTGCTTTTATTAGGTATAGTCAGATCCCTGGTGGTTTCTGAATCTTATTGATTTTGCTTCTATTTTCTTGTGTTGTTTTTTTTTCTTAGAATTTTTCCGAGAGCTCCTAGAGAATGCAGAGAAGTCACTAAATGAAATGTTTGTCCGGACATATGGAATGCTATACATGCAGAATTCTGAAGTATTCCAGGATCTCTTTGCAGAGTTAAAACGATACTATACTGGAGGTAATGTGAACCTGGAAGAGATGCTAAATGACTTTTGGGCTCGGCTCCTAGAGAGAATGTTCCAACTCATAAACCCTCAGTATCACTTCAGTGAGGACTACCTGGAGTGTGTTAGCAAATACACAGACCAACTAAAACCCTTTGGAGATGTACCCAGGAAACTGAAGATTCAAGTGACAAGGGCCTTCATTGCTGCTCGGACTTTTGTTCAGGGACTGACCGTAGGCAGAGAAGTTGCAAACAGAGTTTCCAAGGTAATGGAAAAGAAGGAGCTATCTTGCTTTTGTCTTTGGATTTTGCTTTTCATATATAGAATTGATACATAGAACCTTAAGGCGTTTGTTTTTTGATATGAGCAATTATCTTCATTGTGCCTTAGTCTTGGAGAAATTAGTTGAGCTTTTAAGGTGAAATCTGTGTATTCTTCCTGAGGGAAAAGCCATTAGATTTACAGTAATTCTATATTGTTTAAAATATAGTGTCAATGTTTATCAGCAGTGTCACTTACAAGCATTTGTCAGAAGTGGTACAATAAGATGCCTTACAATTGTAATCAATTGGCATTGCTAATGAGAGATTTAGGGATGACAAATGTTGGTGATCCTATTCATTCAAAGGTTACTGTTCTCTAGGAGGTCAGAAGGTGACAGTTGTCATCAGGATTGCAAGTGGTAAAAAGTTGGGGTTGTTTTTAGGAGCATGCAATACCTGGCGCTTTTTCATCTTTATCACTTGTCATAATAGCCCTGCTTCCTTAATGGTTAAAGAAAGGGACTACCTATGCTGACATCTATAGAACTGGTTCAGGAAGGACCTAATGAATAAAAAGTATAGATTTTGGCATGGTAGTGGTACTATGATCCATTATCTTTGTAACCCAAGTACATTGTATTGGATCAATGAGAATAGTAAGTCAAGAATGCACTTTTATATTTATCTTCTAGGTTTGTTTTTAAGCTTTCCTAGATTTCTTATTCTCAGACACTGTGATTCTTGTTTGAGAGAAAGTCTGCCTTTGTTTAAGTTCTGTCTTGACATTTATCTGCACTTATGAGATAGTCCTACCCATGTATGAGGTTGGACCAACAAATAAACTGAAAGATGTTTGCATTAGCGGCCAAAGGAAAGGCAATAGATGAAAGAATCTGTTACCCTGGCACCAGAAGAAGGTCATATTTGAACAAAGGTGATTGCCAAACACTGAGTTTTGTGAGTTTTCAAATTTTGTTTTTATTTTGTAATCTTAGGACTGTGGCACAAAAGGGCAATTCAATAAAGGTTTTTCCACATGCATTGATAACCAAAATGCCTTCAACTTTAACTTATTCATAACTTCTTAGATCTGAAAATTTTACTTCCTTATTTGAATTCATTAGCCTTCAAAATGGGTTATGTGTGCCTTCGTCTTTATGTTTTCTTTTAAAAACTCGACAAGTAAAAAAAGTTTGATGGACTTTAGTTGTTGTGGTTGGTGGTGGTTATGGTAGTGATTTGTTTTTGTTTTTTCATACTGACCCAATTTTTTTTGTTTTTAAACTAAAAGAAAGTGCTTAAGTAATTGGAAGGGTTATTTGTGAGAGGGTTTTTAAAGCACATAAATATGAGGGATTCAATCACATAAAGGGGATATTACCATTTTCCCCAAAATAATCTTCATTGAAAAACAACAATGCTGTAGTCCCCAAGGGGATTATAGAGTTAGACACAATCCATTTCCAATAGGCTTAAATTCCCCAAAGAGGAAGAACAAAAAAGCCAGGTAGGAAAGCAGTGAGAAACATGACCAAATAAGAGGAAAAAAACACCTTCAAGCAGTAAGTTTAAGGGGAAAAATCATTTTGAAAAGTAATGCTCTCTTCTGTGGTGGGATTTGGGGTATAGCAAAATTTCATGGCTACATTCATGAGGTCATTGCACCTAATCCTTAAGACAATTTTGCTGCCTAAAAATGAGCTACCAAGCAGGACCTTCAGAATTTGAACATATATTATAAGAAGTAAGAATATCGATATCACAATGTAGTAAAAAGGAAAATATCATTTATATATGTATATCATATGTATATTATTTATGCATATTTCATATTCCAAAGGATATGTACTCTGTGTGTGTCTTTATATAGAACACCTGTGTGTGCATGTGTATGTTTCTGTATGTACATAAAACTTTATAGGGATTATGTTTATTTCTGCTTGGAAGTAAATAATGTTACAGTGCCTAAATGCATTGTTCTCTGGGGAGGTTACAGTGGGTTAAGGAGCCAATATACCAGGAAATGCCCAGAAAAAAAGTAAGACTTTATTACCCTAGTGCTTTTCTGCTTTCTCATTCTTGTTCATACTTAGCAGGGGGTTTCACTGATGTTGATTAGGGACATAGATTTTCCTTCTGTAATTCTGCCTAGATTGTATTTCTGCCTAGCAGGCAGGATGGGAGTAAAATTTGTTCATATCTAAATTCATGTCCTAAGTTAATGTATAGGTGTGTGTGTGTGTGTGTGTGTGTGTGTGTGTGTGTGTGTGTGTGTGTGACCAAAGACCCTAAAACCAGCAGAGACAGTAGGCCTCAGACACTCAATTCATATTCTATGTCAAACTACAAATGACACTTTTCCAGTCTGATTTTTACCTTACATAATCAACAGCAGTCATGCCACAATGATTCTCCTAACTTCAAATATGTTACCCATCTTCAAATTAGTCATTTGTACTCCACCCTCTTCTAGTAAGTTGCCTTTGTAGCCAATATGGATTTGAAAGGTGACTGGCTGGGGTCTGGGATTTAGTTTGTAGCCAGGAAACAAGACTGACTCAAAAAGAGATTGATGGCCTTCCTACCTTCCAACCTTGGCCTCATTAAGCTCATCATGTACCAGCCAAGTGAAATATTGACATCTAAGACACTGATTTTTAATATTCAGCCAGCTCAGTTAAAAAGAGAGAATGAGTGATTTTTCAAATAATTTAGAAGTCAGCAAATTTGAGTGGTTCTCTGATGAGCCAGAATCACCTAATGCCTAACAGATGGTTGTTCACTGACTAGGCAAGAGATATAGCCAGCACTAATCTATAGAATTGCAACACCCAGACCAATTTTGCTTTCTTTGACAGCAAAATATTCCAGAGACTGAACATATTAAGATGAGGAAAAGGACATCAAGTTTAAGTTGCATTCACAAATGATTTTTTTTTGTATTCTCTTCACTGATGGTGATTTAAACTGGTGTAAAGTCTCTTTATAGAGATTTCTAGATTGACCAACAAATTCAACTGAAGTGATATAAGTGTTGGATTTGTAGAATAGAGGTATAGTACTATCATAGTACCACTGACTTAAGAAAGAAACTGTTTGAATTATCACTTCAAAGTTATTGGAAAACTCAGAGATCTGTATGCATTTCTAAATTTACTTACCATATTTTTCCCCTTACTGAAAATAGAACTTTTGTTTTTCATTATTTTTACCATTTTTTGATCAATCCCCAAATTTTCAGCATTAAAATGAATAGGGTCAAAGTAATTAATACTATAAAGTACAAATGATAAATTTAATATTTCAAGTAGGGAAGGAAAATTGATCAAATGACTTACAAACCCCCACCCTTTGCTCACACAAAGGACTGTGCAAACTTTAGGACAATTTATAAATACCAGCTGTTTTATATTCTTGTTTTGTATATTGTTCCCATCTAATGGTTCCCTGGTGTGTGCTATCATCATGGGCCACTGGGAATAATTTATCTAGGGTAATACACACTTCTCCCAACTTTTTCTGTTTTTAGTGAGGGCAAGGTAGTCTATTTATTAAAACTCTAGACTTAGAATTAGGAAGACAAAGTCACAGAGATTTTAAAGATTATCTATCTATAGATTTTATAGGTTATCTACTCCAAACCCCTTATTTTATAAGTGAAGAAAGTGGTAAATTTTGGTAAAACTGCGATTCCAACACAGGTCCTCTGAAGACAAACCCAGCTTTTGGTAACATACTAAGTTGACAAGACCTGTACTAAAATCCCACTTTATATAATTGTTAGCTGTGTGACTGGACAAATCCCTAAAGCCCTCTGAACCAGTTTCCTCATTTACTAAATGGGAATAAGTAGTAATACCTACTAGTGCTGTAAGAAGCAAATAAAATAAGGGGCGGCTAGGTGGTGCAGTAAGAGCGCTGGCCTCGGAGTTGGGATGACCCGAGATCAGATCCGGCCTCAGAAAATGAGCACCCACACACAAATAATGACTGGCCCTGTAACCTTGAGCAATACCCCAATTACTTTAAAAAAAAGAAGAAGCAAATAAAATAGTTTTTGAGAAGAGCTTTATCAATCTTAAAGTGCTATTATTGCTGGCATAATGGCACATGAAGAGGATGTCTTTAAAAAGAGCTTCCATTTTTCAGTACAACTAGAAGATATACAGGTAAAAGGCACCTATTCAAGTCTACTATACAAATTTGAGCTTCTGTATAAAGAGCTCTTTAAGATAGTTCTCTGGTTCTTCCACCTGAGGAAATTGTCCTGCCTTAGTAGCATGTGTCTTGAAAGCAATATAAGCACAGTAAGTGTGTCATACGTGTTATTGTCAGATTTTGGCTGGTGTTCTAATGGAACATATTCTCTATGAAAGATTATTAACTTTCCATGTCATGAATTCTTCTCAGAATAATGTGATTAAATCCATAAAATATAATCCATATGTTTATGAAAGAAATCAAAGGTTAGTGAAAATAAAAATTATGTGTAATATTAGCATATTTTATACTTTTTTCTCATCCAAGTCCATAGACCACCTGAAATCTGTATATGGACATTTTGCAAAGTCCATTTATCCCAAGTTAAGAATCCTTGTTATTAAGGATATTTCATAAAATACATTTTGTTTATGATTGAGATCTGATATTTTATTGGTATAAACAACTTCCAACACAGAAGCTTCATCTACCAAGGCATATCAGCAATTCTTATAATATCAAAGCATGGTCCCAGACACTAAGAGGTTAAGTAATTTTTTCATGGTCAAATGCCT